>JAGDQP010007987.1:0-44476 GCA_022664845.1 Lepisma saccharinum | reverse complement strand
AAAAAAAAAACTCCCCTGATATACTTAACATATTACAAACTCAAGGACCGTCTCGGTATGAACGAATTAATGAGTTCATTCAACAGCTTTTGTCGCACATCTCCTCCCTCCCTCTTATTCCACTGGTCCTTCTCTTTCAATTTATCTCGAAATTTAATTATGAGTTTCCTGTTCTCCTTTAGTTAACAGCACGCTTTCTGTGGCAACTGAGTGATCGCTTTGTGTTCTCAGAAGAAGGGACAGTGAAGCCGTAATTAATGGAGTGTGGAGACGAAAATGCCAAAATTAAGTTCTGATTCAACTACTTTTTATCTTGGTTTATTATTATATAACTTTGTAGTCTTAACCTGAAGACGTCATATATTTAAAAATCATTTTGCATGTAGTCAGAATGTGGTAAAAATATATTAGTTATTTTGATCATTGGGAAGAATGATTGTATGAAGCAAGTTAATCAATCAAACATTCATTCATTCATTTACTCAGTCAGTCAGTCAATCAATCAATCAATGATCCAGTCACTCATTCAATAAATAAAGATGGAAGGAAGGAATCAACCGATGAGTGAATGAATGAATGAATCAGTCAGCCAGTCCTTCAATGTATGAATAAAAGAATCAATCAGTCAGCTAGTCAGTTCATTCAATCAATTCATTTATTTATCGTAAGGTAAGGGGGCCGAATATGGCCTACCTTAACTTTGTTGATTTTTCAGTAAGAAAAAACTATTTCTTCGTGCGAATCGACTGAACTATCAAGTTGGGAGACTATTTGGACAAATGAAAAAAAATGTTTGCTAGAAATAATGTATAAAAAGGCAATAAATCGAAAAGTAAAATGTTGCAAGTGAGCCATATTGTGAACATGGTGTTCCCAATATGGCCCGCTATAGAAAACAAGAGTGTATGGCAAAGTGATGTGTAATTTTTCTGTATTCCTCACCTATGCTCCTACTGAGATATATACATTACAAGCATACATAATTTATATGATATTGCAAAACCAAGAATATTCTATTAATACAAAATACCAAAATTAGTTAAAAACTAGTGAATATACAGGATGAAAAAAAAATATTAAAAAAGGAGTGTAACACAAACGAAGAAATTTAGAAAGTCACGTCTCACATGAGGAACAAAGAAATGGTCCGTAATCTTTAGCGGTGATTCCAACACACTCTTCATGAACGTATGTGCGACACGACACACAGACGCATGTCTGCAACCCTGTCTTCCTTGCAAAGGTAACAAAGCCAACATTCACAAGACTTGGAACAACTCGGTGTCGGTTCTTCAGGACTATTAGAAGCAAGATGCTGAAATCCTGGTCGCTTTAAACGTGATTACACTTGCTTTGTTTTGGTTTAATCTTCTTGTTCTCTGTATTGGAATTGGTAGCTTCCTTATTAACTGGCATTATCTTCGTTTTAATTACTAAACATTATGATGATGATTGTTCAGTACAAACATTTCAAATACCGAATTCTTTCATTTAAACAGTTATAACTGCATCTTGCCTGTGTGCTGCCCGGTGGGCCATATTGAGCACTATTGACCTATTTACTTTTTCTGGCGCCTGCTAGTTACACAATGTAATGCATTGTGTCACACATATTTTATGTTTACGTATGCTCACATAGCTACATTATGCATGCATTATACTGATTAGGTTTTCAACAATAGATTACTGCTTTGCTGAAATAACAGCAAAATATTTTTTTGCTCAGTATGCGACTTGAACTGGAGCTGCTGTCGCTCACACCACTCGCAAACAAATGAGTCGCACAAAAATGCTATCTCTTGTCATGAGGATATAATTTACGGTGACATCTAGTAGCACCAACAGAAAGCTGCAGAGATCTGGGAGTGGGGATCCGGGCCATAATCGGTACACATACCTTATAAACAAATATGCTATCTAGAGGTGTTGGACATACATTGAAGAGTGAATTCCTGGAAGGGTGATTTTGAAGAAATATTGAAGTTTCGGAGTTAGAAGCACTCAAAACTGGTGCAACTTCGTCACGAATGAAGCCATATCTCGACCAATAAATGCACAAGACGTGTCAATTAAGTAAATAACATTCAAAGTTGAGAGCCAGGTTTGTATTTGGAGTCCACGTAAGAATGTTATTATAATCTAATTGAATCGTATATTTTTAAAAGGACATCAGATCAGGAGTACAAGGGAAAAGAAGAATAACCTTTTGAAATGATAAATATAAAGTGGGACAAATTCTATGAAAGTTAATAGATTCAATAGCTCAAAACTGATTGAAATTGTACCGCTACTACAATATGTGAATACGTTATTGGTCAGTAAAAGTTGGGGACTGATAAAGGGCGAACTGGTAGCCCAACCGGGAAACCAAAGGGCCCTCGTGATAGTAGACGTTGTGGTGCCTTTACCCAAAATTACCTTTCAAGGGTCTTCAATAGCATCAATACCCTTCGTGGTAATGGGCCCCAAAAAGAACTTGCAAGGGCCCTTAGGATACTGATCTCAAAATGCAAAGCCTTACGTTAATATAGTGCCTTAAAAGAATATTAATGTATTAAAGCACTGTGTACTTACCACTAAATTTTACATTGACCCTTCTTGCAATTTGTGAGGGTCCTAAAGTAGGCCTGCTGAGATTATAACTTCAGCCCTGCCTTTATGTTGGTCATAACAAGCATTGTGTGTCAAAATCGTTAATTTTGGAAGACCTATAACACCATAACGTTACCAGCAGTAGCAAAAGTTGATTAAGTGATCGTCTTTATTGGGTAATATTACGTTTCTAAGACAAAAGGAGCGGGGGGCATCCGGGAATTCCGTGTTTAAAATGAATAAACCAAATTTGTCATTAATTTTTGTTTCTAAACTTATGGTCATTTGAGAGATTCCCAACTCGCTAACCACACATACATCCCCTTCCTCATACAGTCGCTGGCTGAGCCTGAGATTTTTGCAGGCTCACATAAAACTAGTGGAATGGGTAATTGATTAGGAATGGTTCGTTGGGCCAGAAACATAGAACAACTCCGCGCATATCAAAATAGTCGTTGATTTTCCTTTTGGGTTTTCCTTCATTGCTACCAATGAAATGTCGCTGTTGTCTCTTGATTAAAGATCCTGATCGATATCGTTTGATATGCCCTGAATCAGAATATTCGGAAAGCATAAGTGAATCTACAAAGATAAGCAGAATAGAGAAGGAGAAAACCTTGTTTCAAGACGTACCACGTCCCCCATATCATAAACATTCATATAGGACGGTGAAATATGACTCACCAACGAAACATACTTTCTCCCAATCATCAGAAGTTCAATGTTTCAGATCTTCTGCCCATTCGAGGTACTTCTTTACCATCCTTAGATATGAACGAGCAAATGGAATTTTCGGGAGTGAGTCTAATAATTTGAACACGTCTGTAGTAACTTTTGTATTCAATTATCGCAGAAAAAGTTTTCACGTCGTTTATTAAATAACATTTTCCTACCTGTTACAGAGCATAGAAATGGGATACTAACGACTGTGTAAGTTTCCACGTGATTTTTTTCTCTAAACAACGTTTTCCTCCCCTGCTACACAACGTAGGAAAAATAGATCAAAGACTCTGCAAAAGATGGAAAACAATAACAGGTGTAAAATTATTAAGAAGACATGATAAAAAAAATACTAGCAGAGGCGAAAAAGAAGAATGAAGGAATAATAATTAATTAGCGCCAGTTAAACATAAAAAACTTGACACTGTTGAAAATCATACGTTGGAGTCGTTAATAAATATGCACGTCAACAAAACGCTTGGTTAATGAGCAGAAATTAAATTCCGTTCTCTTTTCCAAGAACCTTATAAATGAACATGGATCGAGAGGGTAAAATGTTATAATGGTTTCATGTTTCTTGTGTTGGAGAAGAAAAAGATAAGGAGCTTACGTAAAGGTATGAATTAAATTTAGAGAAATCATTTTTTCAGCAAATTCGAGAGCAGAAACAGGAAAACATCTTATTATTTTTTTTGACAAGTACATCGACCTCAAGGAGCCTAAGCTCACGTTAAAAGGGCGGTATAAAGGTAATTCACATCTTACATTGAATGGAGTATTAGAAACATCTTTAAAAAAATGAAAAAAAACTGTAATATTAAACGTTATAAAAGAAAATGCAACAATAAATATAGGCATTTATAGTAATATACAGACTTTACGGCAGTGTTTCTCAATTTGCTTAAATAGCGGTATGTTGTTTCGCTGTGTATACAATGTATTACTCCATTAAGCAAGTACATTGGTGTGAGAAGGGTTCACTACATTATTTACACAGCATTAGGCATACATTTATATAGTACATATTTTATGGTATTGATTCTGACCATGTTTGTAACAAATTACTAGACTACTGATATTCATTCTACTATAATAAACAATAATACTACTAATAATAATAATACTAACATTAATTAACAATAAAATCATAAAATATTAACTTGCTGAATATTTTAATAAAATACACCGTTAATAGAAAAAAAAATATTTATTTTCCAGTATATTTCGCCCCACTCGCTGGAGCTTCCTCAGCTGTGATCTACGCTATCTACAATGACTTAACATATACATTTATATACAATACAGTGGTTTAACAGTGTTGCCAGTTACTGATTTCTAATTACCCCGTTCTCTTCGTAACAACTTTCCCCATTGTTCCCTTAAGTTTCCTGATTTCTTGTTTATTAATTTGTTCCCTTTTTTCATTATGAAAGCTGCTTCCCAAATGTCTCGTTCTTTCTGTGTTCTGACTGTTTTTTTTTTTTTTTTTTTTTTTTTTGTATCCCACGATGTGATGCCGTTCCTCTATTACATGTTGTGACAATTCTGAGCTGTCCGTGTGTTTTGCTTTCGTGTTCTTTTACCCTTGTTTTGATTTTTCTTTTAGTCTGACCAATATAAGATTTCTGACAAGAGCATTCAATTTCGTATATGCCGTCTGTTTCTTCCGTTTCTATTACCCTTTTGTGTTCATTGAAAATATTGTGTAATTTCTTGTTTGGTTTCAAAATCCCTTGTACCCCGAACTTTTAAAAAGCCTTTGTAGCTTTTAGGATGTACCTCTGAAGCCTGGTATCCCTATTCTAAGCTCCGTAGGTTTTTGATCAATCGTTGGTTGCAGATTTATTTTGAATATACAAATTCATAAATTAATAAACAAAAAATCAGGAAACTTAAGGGAACAATGGGGAAAAACTGTTACGAAGGGAACGGGGTAATTAGAAATCAGTAACTGTCAACACTGTCAACACCACTGTATTGTATATAAATGTATATGTTAAGTCATTGTAGATAGCGTAGATCACAGCTGAGGAAGCTCCAGCGAGTGGGGCGAAATATTCTGGAAAATAAATATTTTTCTATTAACGGTGTATTTATTCAGGATGTTAAGATAAACACCGTAAATTTTAGGAACTTTATTAAGCATAAAATATTACTTTGCATGTCTAAAATAGATACAATTTTATGTAGTATCATTAAAGTATTCCTTACATTATAAAAGGCCTTTTCCACTAAATACATTCTTAACTTTTTTCTGAAAATTTTAACGCCCTCTTCACATTTAATTTGGTTTGTGGGTTTGTTGTATATGATGTTGCGCATATGTTTTGGATCATCCTTTAGAATGCTAAACCTGGTGAAGTATGAATTTTTGTATTGATTTCATGTATTGTAACCTTGATCTTTAGAACTATCTTAATTCATATCTTAATATTGCTAACTAATTCGTAAATAAGGTAAAGGCGGGAAAGATGGCGCACAATTCAAGAAAAATTCACTAAAATTTTAATTTTTATGCAAACTTCTCAAATGATTACAATATATATGATTTAATATCTTATACATAATTACATACTAATTATCTTTGTTATAATTCATTGTAGGTTTAATAAATACGATTTTTCAAAAACCTTAATTTGCGGAATCTCTCCTACTAGGATAGGTTAGATTGCGCACATGGGTAGGAGAGACTGCGCATGAGAATAAAATAACATTGGGTGGTACGAACCAATTACAAACTACTTCTTGTAATCCAAAACATTATAAACTGTTGTATTACAAACAGTTATTAGCTAAATCAGCTTCAATCTTCATAATAAATATTATATTTCTTACTGTTGGTACTGTTTATAAACTTTTCTAATACAATCGTAAGTGGACAGAGGTAATTAATTGGCTCTGTGTGGTTATCAATGATTAGCAAAAGTGACCCGGTTTCGGCTCTGCATCTCACAAATAGGGTATATCAAATGTCGCTATCTATCTCGGAAAATATGGGGGAGCATCTAACTCATACGACAGCCGAGACGAAAGCAGATAAAGAGAAAATGACTTCAAATTTAGACTTAGGTCCTCGATTTATAAATGTCGCTTTTAATTTGGTAAGTCTATAACTTTCAGTTACAATATTTTGCATTATGTGCTAGCGCCTAACAAAAATCGATGAATAAAAACGGAGCTAATGTACTGGAAGAATACCATACCCAGTAGCACACATACTTTGAAAATACATGGATTAGACGTTAGTAACGAAACATGTTTTAACGTTATAGATGTACCAAAATATTTTCCTGTTCAACGGTATACACATTTAGATGCATTTTGGCCGTTGCTTTAATCATGATATACAGTATTAATTTTCCAACAGTAAATTATGTAACCGTCTGCTGTGGGATTCGAAGCTGGAACATTTTGCACTCGTCGTTGGTACCTCGACACCTTATCCCCTCATCCACGGAGTCACCTTGAGAGTAATTCCTCTTTTACGGTATCATCTAAAAGGGATTCTTGAAGGACCTCTTGAAAGCAGTCGCCACAAATCCAGACGTGTCGTTTCACCATCATGTAAGAATAAGAATAAAGAATACTTTCCTTCTTTCTTTGTTATGTGCATTTTTCGTTCTTCAACACTTAGACCATGGCTACACTATTAAAATTTATATTTCGCAAGAAGTGTAATATGTTGCCTTAGAAAACCGCATAAAACGCGACATCTATGTCGTAGTTGAAAACACTTCTCATTAACGCCCTTTTAACAAGTTCGTTCAAACATAGTTTAAAATTCAATCTGTTTTCAACATGCAAATGAGAACATGAGAAACGTAGTTAATTTTATTCTATTCTCTTTTCAGGACAGTTTTTATGCAATTAACTTGGAAAGATAATCCACGGCACAGTTCAATATAATAGTTAAAACACGTCACATTAACGTCCTATCAACGAAATCAAATTTTGGTTGGAATATAGATTAAGAAGAATCCCATGAAACGAAATCTATAGCATAGTTGAAAATAACAGTTGAATTCACGTTCAACTAACTTCTTATCAATAACATCAAGTCTTTGTTGAAATATGATTTAAAATTAAACGTACTTTCTTTCAACCGATAACAGTTAATCCACGAAATAATCCGAATATCAACGTTCAAAACGCGTATGCGTGCTACTGGGGATGTGGAAAGACTTCAGTCGCACAACACTAACTTGAAAGCGACGAGCTAAATCAAGGTATGTAAACCCAAATCTGAAGTAAATCTTAATCTGTTTTCTTTTGTTTAGCTACTAGACTACCATACAGACTGAATGAAAATAGTGCAAAAATACCATAAGACAAGATCGTATCCAAACCAGAGTAAAACCACCTTTGTAAATCAAGGTGTCTAAAACCATAATATGAACTCACTTTATGCCTATCTGTTTTCGTTTATGCCCATAGTTTCATAAGATTAAAATCAACTACATAAATTAAAATCTGAGATATTTTTCTTCAAGCTTCCTCTATCTTCCGGAGAGATATTGACTTTTGAAACACCCTATATGGTATATATTCCATTTATTTTATCATGTATTGAGATATGATGTCATTTGTGAAGGTATCACCGTGACTTTCGTCGCTTGTATTTCTGAAATTAATCAGATTTCGGAATTTCTTCAAGGGGACTTTTTTCTTGTTTTGCACCATTATTTCAGGGACCTCCTGTATATAATAATAAATTTTATATGTAAACGATACATTCTTTTTTTTAATGTTCTTCTAATATTCAAGAAATATTTATATTTGCAAACCTCTGCTACAATTGCTTAAAAAGTTTGGATTTTTCACCGCTTGAGCGTTCCTCTCTCTGTTTCTCGTGGTAGCGATAATTTCTTCCTCTTTCGTGATGCTCTCAAGCGAACAGGAAAGAAACGCCTTGTTAGTAGAACCTCAAGGGACGCTGTTTGCTTCCGAATGGAGAATCGAGAAAGGAATAAAGTTCAGTCAGGGAGGACTGAAACAGACGCTGCACTAAAAGCTACGACTTTCGCTTATCACTCTCCCCTATCCTATTTGTTCTTGTTTGGCAATACAAGAGACAGCATTGAATGTTCTTTTATTGATCTTTGTTTATTTCCTGGTACTCAAAAACCACATAACAGGCTGGCAATGCCGGAAGTGAAATACATCAGATATTACAAAGAAATCTCGTAACTCTTTTTAGTAGCATTCAAAAGAAAACATGCGATGTGTTCGTAGATTATACACCAGTTATTGAAATAAGATTGTAAGTATGGTATATTTATTACTTAAGGCTCAATTCAAGTGGGTTTTCCCGCTTTTTTTCGTTTTACGTCAATTATTCAAATTTCAGTAGAGGAAAACAGAAATTAACTTTCACAGACCAAAGTTCGTTTCGTTTTTTAATAATAAGTACAATTAGTTTTATTTAAATGCTAGTAATATGTGCAGGATTGTGTGTAGACACTTTTGGGACATTATTCTGTCCCGAAAGTGTCTGCACACAATCCTGAGATTACTATTAATATTTTATTAAAACTAATTGTACTTATTATTGAAGAACGAAACGAACTTTGGTCTGTGAAAGTTAATTTCTGTTTTCCTCTACTGAAATTTGAATAATTAACGTTAAACAAAAAAGGCGGGAAAACCCACTTGGATTGAGTCTTAATGTTTTTAGTTTCTAATTTTATGCAGAAACTGTTAATATTTTTAATGTTTTTTAATTACTAGGTGCATAATGTCGTGATGATATAGACTATATGCAGTGCGTCCCTAAAATAAATGTGAAAACTTTGAGGTGATTATTTATATAAAAAAAAGTTTCTTTGAAGAAAATATGGAAATATGCCTAGTTTGGGAGTTACAGGAGTTCAAAATTAAGACAAATGACGTCATATATCTACTAAAAATGACGTAATCGGTGTCGGCTCAGCAAATCACAATTGAAGTAGTACGCAATAACCTATTTAGACATATACTCATATTGGCGTATACAGCTTAGTGGGGATTTCTATATTTCTCCTATTTAATGCCCCATAAGAAAAATACGGCGACCCTCCGATGGCCCGCCATTATGGCTGGTGGGCCACCGGCGGCCCGCCGAGTTTTCCTCATGGGGTGGTTTATCAATAGAATGATTTCGTTTCGAAACCTCCCTATGCAGAACTAAGTCAATCATCAACATTCCTTTAACAGAGGTAACGGGTAATAATTCGACTGTGATTTGCTAAGGCGACAATGCTTACGTCATTATGTCTCGCGTTATGACGTCATTTTTGACGATGCTGCCATGAATTTGACTGCCTGAAGATCGAAAACTATGCATGTTTCAAAATCTCTTCAAAGGATTTTCCCCCTTGTTTCGATGTGAATAATCACATTCCGAAGTTTGTGCCATAATTTCAGGGACACCCTGTATGTATCGACTTTATTATTAGCTAAATTTGCTTTCTAGGAATATACAAAGGCATGCAGCTTGCTAATTGATAAGGAAAAGGATCGTGCTTAGGAGCAGAGGTTCCTTTAACGGTGCGCTGAAAGTATATAAGAATGGGCATGCAGATATGTGTCGTACTTACTGATACAGCGAAAAAGAAAGCAATTGTTTTCATAGACTCCTTTAGTGAACCGCCTTTATTCTCATCTTGCGAGCTCTCTCTTTTATTAAATCTACAATTAAGAACTGAAGTAGTAGCTACGGGCTAAGCCCTTCACAAATTGGAGTAATGAGGTACCTCTCCGAGCACTCCTCCGGGAAGAAGAATGAGAAAGCAGCGTTTAGACATCTACTAAAGTTACTATCACGATATTCTTTTGGTCGACTCAGAAGAATGAGTCAGCAAGGTCAGCCTTTCCACGCATCAACACGGTCAGCGCATCATGCACATAAAATGATTGTACAGAGATCAAAGCGCGTTACTTTCACAAACCCGGTGACGCAGTCAGCAACCTAGCCGACTTACCAGGCGTAACACCTCCGAGCCCGGACACCCCTGAAAGAAACACAGCTCAAACGCAAGGAAATGATTAAAAACTCTGGTATATCCTCCGGGTTACCGGGTCGAAATCAGGTTACCGGATTAGGCCGGATCCAAAACATGATCCGGTGACCCGTTTCAGCTCTGATGATTCGTATGTGGAGTGAAAATACGGGTTGAGCCAATACTCCTACATGCATCATGAAGAACGATATTTCTTCGAGTGACGTTGACAAATGAGTCTGTTAGTGGCATTCACATATATAGGACCTACAGCTAATTTCGGATCTAGCGAACTATAAGCCCGATTTTGATGCTTGAACTTGCATTTAAAAGCTCTTTGCGATACTAAGACACAGCATAAATGGGGCAGTAAGACCCACCTGCGACCCCCTAGGGCGGTTGGAAAAATGAAATTTTCACATTTCTGATGATAGCACTGACTCCAGACCATATAGGCGGCCGAAACTTGAGGAATCGTAATCTGCGCTTCAATATCTTTCAAACGGTGTATTTACACGACAAAATGGGTGAAGGGGTTCAAAAGTTATGACTTTTTTTTATCCCAATCACAGAATTTTCAAAAGTGATCCAAAGGGGAAGTATCCTTCATTATGTCTTTTTGCTTTAGCCCCAATAGGTTGGTACCAGGATGGTTTGGGGATCAATTGCAGGCCCCGTAGGAGTAAATAAAGGCTTGTTTATTTTAGGAGTTACCGTCTTCGAGATACGGAGCCTATCATGGTCCAAAATCGACCTTTTGTGAACTTTTATTTAATAGTTAGCCTTACAAAATAAGTGATATCAGTACCAAAAAAGCATCGGGGTAAACACAAGAGTGACGCAAGAATCATACTGACAAAAGAAGTGATATCCATTTTGCGAGTGACTTTCTTTGTGCCACCATGGCGGAAGGGAAGAAACTAAGTCTCTTAATTTTATTAATTTTATTACAAAGGAAACACTTCCGCCATAGTGACACAAGGAAAGTCACTCGCGAAATGGATATCACTTCTTTTGTGAGTAGAATTCTTGCGTCACTCATCGCTTTACCCCGAAGAGGTTTTTGTACGGATGTCTTATTACGTAATATATTTTATCCCTCCATTCGACTTACATTACAGACGCAGCCTGCACAACAATGATGTTGTTTTTGTTGCCTATACAGAAGGATAGAGTTGATTATAACATGGAAGACGAGAAGATGAAAAGCAGAAGGTAGCCTCAATATCAAGTAATATGATACAACACATCGTGACGTTTGCTGTTGTGTGTACGGGGAATTGATAGACATGCTCACTGTCAGTAGAACAGATGCGTAATACACAGCAAACGCCTATAACTAATTATTTTTTTCCCCTAAACAAATATAATTTTCAAGCACCTCCTACGCACTGGATCAGCAAAGTGATTAAAAAGCTGGAAAGAACGAAAAGGTTGAAACGGTCAAGCGTCGTTGATTTAATTTCATTAACGTCACAGCACTTACGCACTCGTATCTGTCTCCCATATGCGTGAGAGAACAACAAGATGAGAGTTCTGCTTCCATGTAATCAGCTTCGCAGCGCCTATCTCACGTTTTCAATATTACGTTATCTTGCACGCCGCTGGTTTGTTTTAGATCGCCAATTTAATTTTGTCAATAAACAACTTGTCGAGGGTTGCTGGGAGCGGTGCGAGTTATGTATTCATACTCCCACAACGATTATACGTTTATAGCCGTTAAAATTGTGCATTTTTTTTTTAAGCTTCAGAAAATATCGGAACGAATTTTCTATAAAATCATCTCTTCAATTGTTAATAGGTGAGATGTGGAGAATGTTGAAGGTAATATTGTTAGCAGAAGGATGCAATTTGTGTTTAATCTCCAGAGTGTTATTTGTAAGGCAGAGGCTGAGGCAATTTACCTGATAATATAGAAGGTTGCCAAACTGTGCACGGTATACTTGGTGGCCCGAAAAAGAATCAAAATTGTTTGACTGTTTTCCAATAGTAAAAAAAAAGTAATAAAAAGAAGACAAGTATGGAGCGCTCTCTCATAATCAGTCACTTTATAAGTTCTTCAATTGGCACGCCGCATGCTTTTATTTTTAGTCATGCATAAACAAAATTATTATTTTTTTTTACTTTTTAGAAAACTATGTTTAAGAAAAATATGTCTTTAAAAAGCTTTTGGTTATGTTTTTTCGAGTTGTTTCGGTGTGCGGATACTTTTTCCCAAGCTAATGTTTTGTGGACCAAATCCTAAAGTGTTCTGCAACCAGTTAAATCCAACATTGTTGCAGGCTAGTATTTATTTTAGGATAAAGAAGTCCATTTTAAAAAATATTTGTTTTCAAAATATATAGAAAAGTATGAAAGTAATTATCACCGACTGACGTCGCTGTGTAAAATTTCATCATTGTATGGCGTCGTGAAATGAGATAAATTAACCTTGTAACATTTGAGGACACAACAAACTATTGTGGACTAAAGAAGAGAATTTAAAAAATTGAGCTTAGTCTTAACAAGACTGCAAAAGTTCTTTCCTGCAAAATAAATGCTTGAGGGAGTGCACGAGCTTTGACATTTTCATTATTGTAATTTTTATGTTATTGTTACGTGTAAAAATGTGTTCGTTGTTCTCGTCAACGTAAAACTACTATTTGGGTTTGCATTCTAAGATTGCAAAATTAGCCATGAGCTCAGGAACTGTCACACCTGCTTTGCAGAGGACTCGTGATCATGCGATACCTGAATTAGTGACAGGGATGACGGTTAGATAGGTACTTCCTAATGTTTACAAGTTCTAAATGCAAACCCTAAGCATAGTTTCACGTTGAGAAAATAACACAAACAAAATACATGAAGCTCTAACACAAAATTTACAATAATGAAAATTTCAAAGCTCGTGCGCCAGTGATTCTACCAGACCCCCCTGTGGGGAAAATGTCACGCCCTCAAAAATTCTTGAGCGCACCTGCACAATTTTAAATTTATTACGATCTAAAATCCATACAAATCATACAAAATTCAACTTATACACTTCAAATTTTGACTTTACATCCCCCTAAAACTGTATTGCACCCTTTCAAGAATGGTAGAGCATTTTCGTAGCTTTCGGAACATTGTGGGTTCGATCCCAGCGGTAGACCATCCTGATGGAGGTTTTTCCAGGTTTTTCCCCCCTCAGTCACAGCAGGCAAATGCCGGGATGGCACCTTTAACATAGGTCCTGGGCGACACCTTTCGGAATCTTTCCCTCTCTCCTATCTCGGGCTGAGCTTTAGATGCCTAAAGGCCATAAATAAAATTCAAATTCAAGAATTTATTTTTTAGAAAAAAGATCTTGCAGGCTTACTCAGGAAGACAACACACTAAATCCAAAGACCAGAATTCCGCTCAGGAAGACAGGTATATTTCATCTTTTGAGAGCGGAAAGAGGGACCACTCTTTCTTCGTGAATTTTTATCAGAGAAAAGATGAGAAATTTTCGCTCGAAAAAAGATGAGACGTATGGTAGTTCATTTCCATGGGTACGTAAACATAATATTGTTTAGGTGAATTTCTATGAAAACGATGCAATAAAATCTTTAAAATTTAAAAATAAGCGAAAGAGAATATTTATTCATAAATAGTATGAAAGAAAAATTATGTTCTTATGAATAAAAAAGAGTAATAAAGGACTTAATCTCGGAGAGATTTGAGCCCGATACCTTCCGCCCAGCTATCCAACGCCTTATCTGCTCAGCTAGCCGACCAACTGCGACAGTATGCCTTCGAAATTGTTTCGTATCGTTAGGTAATTGAGAATAACATTCAAAGATATATTGTACATATCTCACTCTTGACGTCTTCTGGTATACTTTGGCTTCTGACAAAAGTTTTCAGGTTTTGTTTTCTCATATGACACGTAAAAAATTCACCGTATGGTTTCATCTTTCGATAACCTTCGCAGTAACATATGGCGTAGAACAAACTTGATTAGTGACCATAATGCATTGTGAACCACTCTAAAAAGATGAAAAATCGCTCTTTCAAGTTTGAACCATAAATTACATCCGAAAGCATCAGAATTCAATCTAGAAAGATCACATTTTTTACCCAAACCGAAAATGTTTCGTTAAAAAAAATATTTTCGATTGAAAATTTCGCTCTAAAAGAGTAGTTCCTTTTTCCGCTCTAAGAAGATTGACTATGCCGCTCTTTTGATTTGGTGTATAACTTCAATTTTTTATCCTATTAACATAGATTTGATTGTTTCGTTCCACTCTAGTAGTGTCTATTATACAGTGCGTCTCTGGATTTTTATTATTGTCGGAACTTCGCTTGTCAGCTAACTTGAAATGAGCGATATATGTTGGTTGGTCATCAAGAAACGTATTATAATACATTATTCTGTTTTAATTTTGAAATAGATATCCGTTTGGCAAAAAAAAAAAAAAGTAGCACTAGAAAACCTACACAACGTATAAGAAATCAAACTTCAGCCGAGATTCTTTTTAAAAAACGAACGGGCTATCACGTAGATTGCATGATACATTATCTTTAAGTAGAATAAAGAATCAAATTTTAAGATATTATTGATACAGGGTGTTCAAAAAACTTTCCTATCTTCATATGGTTATTACGGGGTTATGAGAGAAGACACACTACAACCAAAAAATCACAATGACATGCCATTTGAAAAACTGACAGATTGATATGTGTCCATGGTTTTAGCGCTTGGCGCAACACAATATTAGAATAATAAGATGTTACAGAATAGATAGTAGGGGAAGGGTGGGCAAAGTGGCCACGTTAAGGATTTTTTTTTCAATAAGTAAAACGTGAAAAAAAAACATGAAAATTTAGCATAAGTTAGTTTCGTTATTTAGGTTTATACAAAATAAATTATTTTGAAGTTATTGAGGTTACGTGAAAAGAAAAACAAAATATCCCGCTAGCCTACCAAATGGCCATTTTGCCCAATGAAGCAAGGCAAACTGGCCACTGGGTGCCCGATATAAAAAAGAACTGTTTGACAGCATTGTAAAGAACATGAAAGCAATATTAATGATTCAATACAAAGGCTGTGAAACTTGTTAGTCCATTTGAAACTTACTTTATAACTTAAAGTGTTCAATTTTTCAATGCAATTAATTGTGTAATTAGTTCAACATTATTAGCACTGAAAAATGTAGAATAAAATGTCGCTAGCTAGCTAGTGTCTTGTAGCAAATTATTTACACACCACAGATGAACTCATCATCGTCTTCCTCGCACCTAGCACAAGGCTCGTGTGTCAACATAGACAGCTTGAGCACCCTCCATTGTCTCTGGGCGTAGAAAAATAGTCCCCACAGAACAAACAATCAGCGTCACTGACGTCAACGTCATCAGAGTCATCAAGCAAACTACGAGTAGTAACTTGCGATTTCATTTTCTCCTGAACGTGCTTCTTATCTTCACCCTTCTTCTTCTTCTTCTTCTTCTTCTTATCGTTCTGTTCTTTTAGTAATTCTAGTTTCATTTTCTTCAGTCTTTCTTTTTTTCCATCGCTTTCTTGTACGGGCTTTCAGTTTTTTGGTGATAGGCCTAATAGTAACTTTTTGTCTATAGCACATAAAGTAAAACTCATTACATCGATTTATATAATACATTACAGTATAAATAAAATATAAAATAGATTCAATACATATTAATCTAATTGATTCATTACTATAATCGATTCATACCAGGCAGGCCCAGTCGATTCTCCATAACAAATACGAACGATTTTGTGTCTGGCAGAGTGGTCATGGTTGAGGGCATAGTAGCCACGGCCCTGGCCACTTTGCCCTCTTTGACGCCATTACAGAAGTGTGACTCGTATGTATTAGTAACTTGTATTTCATTACAATAATTATTGCAATACGCTTACCTTGCATCAGCACGTTGAAAAACATGAAAAGTTAAAATAATTTTCCAACAACTGATCAGAATAACTCCGAACTTCAGTATGACACTGCTGGCGGTGTAGCGGAGTAGTTCAGGCTTTTGCTGCATCGTGGCAGCACCACACAGAGAGGAAATAGCCAGTAGCCACTTTGCCCGCCCTGGCCACTTTGCCCACGCTTCCCCTACTGGTTACTAACATAACGTAGACCACAGGTGAATTCAGTAAGTCCACACTTACATTTTAAACATAATGCCACTGACAAGATAGCGTTCATTCTGTCTGGAAAATTCCTCCAGTCTGTCCGGTAAATTAGCATTAGCACGACAAAACCATCGCTGCTGGAATCGATACAATTTCCTGTCAAATGGTATTGTTCAGTTTCTGCGTGTTGCTGGGCTTGTGGAAGAACACCTTGGTCTTCATGTAACACCAAAAAAAACTAATAAGATGAACGGGTAGGCCAATTCACATCACCAGCTCGAGAAATCACATTGCCCAGAAACACGCCCTTTAACATCAGTAGCCATGTATTTCATTGAGTAATACTGTTATGGATTTTTATCAATCTGTCAGATTTCCAAAGGCATGCCATCTCATAATATGATAACAATCATATTAAAATAAGGAGTTTTTTGGAACACCCTGTATTGTTTTAAAGTGGACCATTAAAAACTATCTTCTATTTGTAATTATTTCTGGTACTGGCCAAGTGTCATAATTATAATTGGCTTACTTCAACCATTTCTTCTTAACACATAAAAAGAAATAAAAACTCATAAAATGTGTCTATCGTAGCTGGAGTTTTACCTTCAACCCTTGCGTAAATGAAACGTTAATTCATCTTCCACTGGATAGGCCTCTACATCATTTAATCGACGAAGCGTCAACATTTTTAGTACAAAGTAATGACAAATAAACCCATATCACAGCATTAATGGATTTCACAATCTCAGATCAAAAAAAGATTCATATTTCGTTTACTTTCATAACAAATCTTGTTTCATGTCCATCAATATAAATATGTTGATACTCAAAAATATATGTTTACACTGAAAATGACGCAATTGAGGAGAATAACTAGCTGGCTTCAACGATAAAGAGATCTGCAGCCACTGCAAATATCCTTTCTAAATATATATCGAATGAGGGTGGTTTATGCAAGGCAAATATGAAAATGGAACCACAATAATACTCCCTTTTGTCACGTACTTTTCAAACCAATAAATTTAATCTAATTCTTTGAAAGCAACGGCGATCTTTCACTCGAATGCAAAATCATCCAATTTGAATGATACATGCTACAAACATGCACACATATCGTGTAAAGGCTTTGTGCAGTACATTTAATACAGTACTTTTACGAAAGTACTAAAAGAATAATTAGAAGGTAACACACAAATATTACTAATATATTAAATACGAGGGTTGTATGAAAATTACTGGCTACACTGACACTAAACCAGCCTCCGTAGTCAGGTTCGATCCTGTTATCGATCCCCGTTCGCATGGGTTCGATCCCCGTTATCTGTCATCTGGTTGAATTTTTCAAAGGTATTCCTCAGTGTTATCAGGCGAATGTTTGGTATGGTGCGTCAAACATGTCCCTATGCGCTACTTTTCCCATCACCATTCCGAGAATAGTGATCGCCGAGAGAAATAACCCATTACACGATCTTGTTCAATTTATTACTTAGTAATCTTATAACACTAAGTCCCATTTAGAAGTAGCTTCAAGAGATAGGGCTATGGTAATGGGAGGCTGAGAGAAGGAAGGATGCTAGGGCTTGAAGCTACAATCACGGCATTAGGCTGGTGTAATTGAAGTATTGAGGACGCTTCAGACTACAGTGAATATCTTTAAGAAATGCTAGAGGCGAAATTTGTTCCTTTAAATGCAAAAAAAAAATCTGAAAAGAGATTGTGCATGACAAGTTCTAAAATGTGATGAAGCACATGACTGCAGTACATGATTGCTAAAAATCTATGGATGAATCAGATGAAAAAGTATTAAATATTTTCATGGATTTCTGAACAAACTACAAACTTGGGAGAATCTTTCAGATATCTGTGTTTACTTAAACAACAAAGGCGTAATCATAGCTGACAATGTGCTTCTCAGCCAGTGGGATAACCTTCGAAGCTATATTGTACGTATTCTCGACTCAGAAATAGAAAAATAACTGAAGGTAAGAAGAGATGACATGCGAATCAAGCTGGAAACTATTTCTGCAATCCTGTGAATCTAAATCATAGTATTCTGAGTTCCTGCTAATTTGCCAATATCACTTCCACCTTAATGCTCATAATGCCAACGCTCCGAGGAATTTGCTGTTGATGTCCGTGCTGTAAACCAACGAGTATATTTGCTTGGAAGCAACAACAGTGGAGAGTATGCTGCTATGTGTAGTGAACAAGTCTTGCTCTGAATTCTTTAACTATGTTCTGGGAAATAAGGGTCTGAAAATATTTGCAAAAGATTCAAGAAAATATTCAGAGTGAAGCTAATGAAAGCATATATATATATATGCTAATTTTTTTACGTTTTTTCTTTAGTTCATAATTGTTCGTGGTGTCCTCAAATCTTGCAACGTTAATTCAACTCATTTCCCGACGTCATACAATGATGAAATTTTGCACAGCAACGTAAGTCGAGAGATAATACAATATTTCAATGTTATTTTCATATATTGTTATATATTTCTATATTTAAAAGCATTTTTTAAAAATATATCGACATCTTTATCCTAACATAAATACTAGCCTGCAACGTTGTTGTATTTGACTGGTTGCAGAACACGTAAGGATTTGGATCACAAAACATTATCTTGAGAAAAAGTATCCGAATACCGAAATAACTCGAATAAAATAGTTTTAAAAAAAAACTTTTTTAAGACATGCTTTTCTTAAACAATGCGTACTAAAAAGTAAAAAAGAATGTTTATGCATGAATAAAAAGAAAAGCAGTTAATTAAAGAATTTATAAAGTGACTGTGTATGAGAGCGCGCCTTATGCTTTCCTTTTTAGTCATGCATAAACTTTTTTTTTTACTTTTTAGTACGAATTGTTTAAGAAAAGTATATCTTTAATTTTTTTAATTGTTTTTTAAAACATATATTGTTGTAGGTTTTATGTTAAGGCTTGCCAATAGATAATCCGTGTTTTGAAAGAGCAAAAGAGCATTCACTTGAACCCTGTAAGTGGAAAAGTGAGGCGTTGTCCAGTTGAGGGAAAGTGCACAGGTGCTACCGCCAGGCTTCAGCTGCGAGCATCCGATTTGAATAATCTATGTGCCGATGAAAAGTTTAGCCGAGACCTTTCAACCACCTTAGAGTCCCAGTAGTTCCTGAGTTGAAACTTGTCGACAGATACACGGACAGAACGGTGATATAAGACTTCCCAACTATAGCAGCTGAAGCCTAGAAGTGTCCTTATTTCATTTCTGAAAATCTGGCAACCCTCATCTCTTAAGAGCAATCTCCTCAATTACAATTAATTGTTCATCACAGTTTCTGTCATTTCTAGGTCAACGCAGACATTTTCTATGAAAATGTTTCAGACAAAAGTTTTATAATTTTTAACGTGTAATCCTAATCTTATTTTTAAAATATCATGTTATATTTTGAAATTTAAAATAAAACTTAAGTACTGGTAAGTATAGTCCACTTCCCGTCAGTGCCGGAATTTGCAAATTTCTCTATTCCCATTTAACTGTCTCCATTTTTTCTTATTTTTATTAAAAAGCACTTCTCTTCATTCTAAAAGGGATCTACAAATGATCTCACAAGAAGTTACATTTTCTACACACTTTCAAGCTTAATTCAAGGTAAACAGAGGCATTTTCTCCAAAAATGTTTAAGAAAACAGTGTCTTAATTTTCAGTGTATAATTCAAATCTGATTTTAAAAATATCTTGCTCAATTCAAAATTTCGGTCCTGGTAAGCCCCTTCCGCTGGTTGCCGAAAGTTACCAATGTCACCATCCCATAAAAAGTATTCGATTTGATAATCTCAATTTTTGTTAGTTTTAATCTCTTTGTTTTAAAAGGGGCCTACAAACGGTCTCAGACATTGTGTACAGGGTGATAATGTACCCACAATACCTTTGACCAAAAGACCACACTACATTGAAGCTGTTTACATATGTAGTAACGCCATCCGACTGGGAAATACCATTCTCTCTCATTCAAAATTAGTAAACCAAATATTTCGTTGAAATTATCTAATTTTTACTCATAACTGTCGTGTGTGAGGTATATTACGCTAAATAGTGACTATGAAAATATGTAATAATAATAAATGTGTTTTATATTTTGTAGGAAACGCGGCACGAACAAAGAACTAGGTAATTCATTTTATTCTTAAAAGAAATATTATTGTTTAGTTTAAAAGGCAAAATTGGTTTCCAAGAAGCATTGTATTCTGTGAGTCAATTATTGAAATATGCAGACAAGTATCATATTACATCAAGACAGCGACTTCCTACTCCTTGAATAGTGTTCGGATAAAGTTCATCTTAGACAAGCAGTACAAAGCTCACCTTAGACAAGCAGGACAAAGATCACATTAGACAGCAGTTAGGTACAGCAAAACCAAAGTTCAACCTGGTTTTGGTTGGTGCTCAAGAAGACACACCGTACTGATGGGCGGAGACAACGATCTGTGATTGGCTGAGAGTGGTATCAACATCAAGAACACGGAGAATAAAAACTTGTCATTTGATACCTCTTGGCTCTCCGTTTCTGCCACGGCTTGTTTACTGTTGGTGATATTCGACTTGGTTCAGATGACCCTACTCAACTCTAGTTCGACTTCACTTCTGATCCGACGCTCGACCAACCAGCACTTTGAGTGACCAAGTCCAGCTCTGACCGAATCCGATCTTCACGGATTACAAGATTACATCTCAACACCATCTTCTCTTTCTGCTCTCTGAGTCTGCTCTTCAATCAAATAAAGTAGGTGAGTTGGAAACCAATTCGTTGCAAGCTCTCTTGACTATGTTGCTACTTGGATTCAATTGTGGTGTTGTGTAATTCGGTGGAAATTAGGTAACTACATAGACTTGCGTTCGTGTCCGATAGATAACCCCTTTTATCTGTATATTACTAAACTAAACTCGTTCTATAAACAGTCCAATCCCTGTGTTTCTCTTACGAGTAAATGCTTGTCTATTCCTGGAAACTAAATATCTATTTGTGTAGTACCTAGCACCAGCACATGTCTCTATTGTCTTGAGTGAGCTATTTGCCCAGTTATAACTAGCTATACTTTAACCTGGTGAAATTTGGGGTAAGTAGTGTTTAGCGAAGACCGCATATCACACAAATTAGTTGTTCTATTTACCATGAGTATCACATACCAATAACTCTATTTCGGCCAGGACGTCATAACTGTTATTAAACTAGCATTTAATCATTCGTCGTGTGAAATCATCAAGGTATTTGGGATATTAATATGTCGCAGTTTATTCTCATTTGAACTTAGCTTTACTTCAGAGAATTTATGAGAATCCCGTACTTCTTTTTTTACAATCCCTTGCACACACACAGACATTGCAAAACTTTGGAATATTAACTTTCGGACAGATCAGGTGTGATGATAACATACCACATCAGCGAAACTGTTAGTGTCATACAAACATGAAGCTCTAAATTGATTTTCGCATGTCCTCTTCAGCCTGGAGTTCTTAAACTCGGCGTGACTAAGTCTTTTATTATTTTAAAATATTATCATCTTCCAAGTTTGTCGGTGAAGTTATGTTACCCCTTGCTAATGACTTGATTTAGATGCATGGTTTTAACTATCATAGTGATAACGACTTGTTTGAGAAAGCATTTTATTAGAAGCAACAATGTTATTAGGTAGCGGAATAAAAGTGATTATATAGCTTAATGTTAATAAACCGTAGACGTCATACAAACACGTTAGGAACGAGGATACAGTAAAAATTTGATGATTGTGAGACTATTCTATGCAAGTCGATTGTTTGAACAAAAACAATTCCTCGCCGCTCACTTCATGTCCACTGCTGACTCAATGAATATGATGAAAAAGAGGAAGAACGAACGTTGAAAGGTTGCATTTTAGAAAGAAGTCAAAAACTAGGAAATAAAAGTTTACGAAGAGAAACTAATTTTGAGGAATGGGAGTCGAAATCAGTATCTTAAACAGTAGGCATATAAAGCCTTAGTCACAACAAGCGCAAATCGGATCAACTGTCAAGCGAACATTCCAAGTCACAATGGACAAAGGAAGGATAACCCGCTTCTAAGTCTGCAATCTTTTCATTGTCCACTTGATGTCCAGATAATGTACTAGCTTAAATTTAATAGCATTAGAATGTAAGGCCAATAGCCAATATTACGTTTGTAAGACGTCACCCTTCATTATGAAATAGCAATCTTGTGTATAATTTACTAGTAGTCTTCTCCATATGATACCTGAATTAGAATATAGGAAACACTTGAAATTATGCGACCGATAAGACACATAGTCGCCCAAGGTACCGCCAGAGTTACGCCCAAGTCAGTGACTCTACAGAGGACCATAGGGATTGCGGACTCGTATTTAATTGCCTAAAACGAGTATCTTCAGAATAGAATCGCAAATAAAACACTCAGTACTCCATCGGCGAGTAGGCAACTCCTTTAAACGAAATTAATTAGGAAGGTCTGGATTGCATTCTTGTATTTGCTTGGTGGAAGTGAGGAAAGCACTGGTAAACCTCAGAGAGGATGGCGTAACCAGGGTTCGAACCAAATATCCACCTCTCGAGGGCTTATCCGTATCATGGAGCTGGGTTTGTCTTGAAGGACTTGCAGATTTCGAACGACCTATTTTAAAACTACCAATAAAACCATCTAAATCTGCTTAAAAGAAATACTATTCCACACAACTTTTCTCGTTTCGCTATATCATATGTTGCTTAAACTTTGATCGATGTAATGGAATAAAATTGAAGAATGTGAAATTCAGAGGAAATTTTTAACAACTGAGACTGGTTTCAAGAGAGGGGGGAAAATCCACTTTTATGGGCTTCTCAAACGTATGGAATTTTCACGGATTTTCCTCAATCATTTTCTTATTCAACTTTCTGTGGAGCTAGTTAAACTTTTCTTCTCCTCAACAAAAACTTTTTAAAAGTGTTTTCTGCTTTAGGGCAAAAAGGAAATGGAAGGAACGTTGATTGTAAAGCCTAAGAAATTAAATTCATATTTCAGTAATCCTTCTTTTTTTCTGGACTTAAATTGGAAGAATTGGTTATTGCAATAAATTAATGACTGCAGCTCTAAAACCCACCATTCAATATTACAGTTTTTGTCCAAACAAACTATAATTTCCTGTTTTTCGTGGGTTCAGTTACTCTGGAAGTATCCGTCAAATGCAGGGCGTTGCTAAAGTGAACTAATATTTTCACTATTCATATTATGAACTAATTCTTGTGCTTTAATACATCTGTGTTTCACAGCTGAAATCGGATCACTTTTGGTGACACTAACTGACCCGAAAGTAGGTGACTCTGTCGGAAACGTGACCTGATTGACCCAGTCTTGACTCGAATGAAGCGACTGACATGGTAACCCGGTCTTGAACCAAATGACTTGATTAACTTTGTGAACCGACAACCTCATGATCGAATTTTAGCCCAATTTGCCCAGTGACCCAATCTTGACCCGATCATCAGATCTTAACCTAATTTACCCAGTGATGCAATCTTAACCCGATTGACCCAGTGACCCAACCTTGGTCCGATGATCGACTCGTAACCCAATTGACCCAGTGACCGAATCTTGACTCGACGATCGAATCTTAACACAATTAACCCAGTGACCCAAATTTGACCCGATGATCGAATCTTAACTCAATTAACCCAGTGACCCAATATTGACCCGATGATCGAATCTTAACCCAATTGACCCAATCTTGACCCGATGATCGAATCTTAACCCAGTTGACCCAGTGATCCAACCTTGACCCGACGACAATGTCTTGACTCAATTTGACCTGGTCTTGTTCCTGTGGTTTGTATCAATCAATACAAACAAATGCTATACAAGTTAATAAAATGAGTATCCCGAACCCGGGACTATGGCGAGTTTACAGAAACTAGAGCCTTCTTCTTCTTTGGTGATCAATCTTCAGAGAAATAGGTTTGAGTCCTGCACCAGTTCCGTTGCGATCTGAATGCAGAAAGGAATGACACCAGTTCCGTTGCGATCTGGGTGTGTCAGGTAAGAAGGGATCATACCAGTTCAGGACCTTGCAATCTGAGAATGAAGGATCACTCCTTGCCCAAACGGTCACTTCTCTCTTACCTTCCTGCTCTCAAATCGCATCGGAGACGAAGCAATCCTTCATACTCAGATCGAAACGGAACTGGTGTCATTCCTTTCTGCACTCAGATCGCAATGGAACTGGTGCAGGATTAAACTTACTTCTCTGAGGATAGATCACCAAAGAAGAAGAAGGCTCAAGTTTCTGTAAACTCGCCATAGTCCCGGGTTCAGGACACTCATTTTATTAACTTGTATAGTACTTGTATATAAATTTTATGGTTCTGGGAGAAAACACAAATCCGTGTACGCATTGTTCTACCTACAATAATAATCCAAATAGCCCGCAGAAAAGTGCAGAGCACCAAAGAACGTTACGATATATAAATCCCACTGTTAGGAACTCCTGGACTGAATTTACATGGGTTTCCTGATATTTACCGACTTCTTATTTCTTCCATGATCTCGTTTCTACTTGTTATAAAAGCTCCTAAATATTTTTACAAGTTTATTTTCTCTGTTGTCTTATTCTTGATTGTTATATTTCTGTTTCCTTCGTTATCTGGTTTCGCATCTTTATCACGAAATAATATAGAACTCGATTAAATTAACTAATATCTGAGAAGCTCGAGCTCCGCGAAGAAGGAGATAAAACTATATTTTATCTGGAACTGAATTTTATCCTCTTCAGTTTATCGATATTGTCTACAACATACATCCTTTTAAGCTTTAAAAGAATAATGTTTTGTATCGTCTCTGTGCTCCCAATAGAAATATATTTCTCAGAATTAAGGTCTTTTTTAAAAAAAAAGTACGGTGTATGGAGCTTACCACAAGGATTCTAGGATCTTGTGCTTCAAAGCAGAGAATATCTAGAAAAATATGCAATGTTGATGCGTATTTTAGTTGTAAGAAAATAATTCTCAAAAAGAATATATGAACTAGTTTCTGCGGTTTTTCTTTTACGAGGGTTGTTCGATAAGTTCTCGGTCAGAAAGAAAACCAAAGATTCTTTTTTTTTTCTTAACATAATCACCTAGTAATTCAATACTAACGCCTTTCTAACTTCTTTACATCTTCAGTACAATACGATTTAACAAACTTTGGAAAATAAGCGTTTATCCAAGCTTTGAACTCTCCATTTGAAGTGAATACTTCTCCCGTGAGTCAAGTTTTTTTAGGTTCTAGAACAGGAAATAATCGCTTGAAGCTAAATCTGGCGAATATGATGCATGTAGCAGCACTTCGAAGGGTAATCCGTGATGTTTTCCAGCAACAACTCAATACGTGTGTTCTTTGCCAATATACAGCGCGTTTTACTTTTAAATTTACTTCCTTCACACTATAATTCTGCTTTAATGCGATTGCAGTACCAGCAAGAAACTTTGCTTATATCCTTAGTATGCCTTGATTTATAGTATCTCGCCCCAGAAGCTATTTACAGTAAACCAGCACTGTCGCAACTGCTGCGTCCATTGTCTGAGAAATATATTCGTTATTTGTGCTTTGTAAAAGGTACTGCCTTGGCTGTAGTTAGGGTTACCATATTCTAAATTTAAAATTCCTGACACTGTTCTCCTCACCAACGCATTTTAATCCTCATTGGCTGAATGATGTATGACGCCAACTGATAGATACCATCATTAAGGCTGTAGATCACCCCCGCCATCTTGGTACGCACTTTCCATTGATTAACATGGGAATTGTTTTACTCGTCTTATACTTTTCAGGAGTGTAGTTTTAACTTCTGTTTTCGCCCAGTTTATCGTCATGTTCTCTTTTACTCATGCTACTTTATAGAAATGCAATATTTTACACAGGAACAGTATAATTTCCCGTTAATGTATTGTGATTTATATAGCAAACTATTAATAATACATTATAATTATATATTTGGAGAAACTTCACAAACCAAAACTATACAAGAGTCAAAATAACCACCAAGACAAATGTTGTGAAAGCAGAACTTAAATATTCTACATCCGAGAGGCATAAAATGAGTAAAACAATTCCCGTGTAAATCAATGGAAGGTGCGTACCAAGATGGCGGGGGTGATCTACAGCGTTAAAGTCAACTTAGCACAAGCACGTCATAGTTGTTCAAATAATGAAAGGCCACCTCAGAAAAGATCTTACCATGCGCTTTTTTTTGTGTGTGTTAATTTTGATTTGTGGTGTTTCTTGTGGTTGTATAATGAAACATACACAACTTTTTTGTCAAAGTATCGGTTTCGATTATTTTTAATCGATCAGAACATAATTGTGTTTGTATACGAAAAATGCGGACAAATTAGAGCATTCCGAAAAATATATGCAGTCAGCTATTTTGAATATCAAAAAGCGGACATGTCCGCATAAATGCTGACATATGGTAACCTTAGTTATAGTATTTCCAATATTTTATGCACTGTGGAACATTTTTATTATCTGTTAATTTATTCAAAATGTGTTTTTTACAATGTATTAGTAAAATGGTTGATTCACCAGAAATTTAAAATAATTGGAAATGACAAATTAGCATAAACTAGTAATGAGTTTATACAAAGCAAAGGAAAAGTACAAAAGGTCGTTACTTATATTCTATTTCTAACAATTCTGTGAAATGTCTAATTGGTATAAATTGAAGAAGGAACAGTTGTTATCCCACGACATCCCACTTAACAACAATGTACGAAGGAAGGAAGTACACATGAATGATTCCAGTAAGCCCACACTCTCATATCGATCAACATTTGACAATGAGAAAAAAGTTAACTAAAGAACTTCTATACTATTCCAGATTCTCAGATAACTTCTTTGTAAGATGAAAATATAATCTACAACCATCAGATCAAATAAGAATGTCTTGGAAAATATAATTCTATTGTTTCCGAGATATTTCTCACTGACATACCCCTGCGATAGCAACGGAATTTTATAAAAATGTTCCACGTGAATTTCCCTCTGATAATATGCTTTTCATTTTTGTTAATGGAATGAATTACAAACAATGTTCAACTTAAACTTGAAAGAACTTTATAATTTCAAATCTCATTATAACTATTTTATGAAGTTTTTCCTCTTTTTTTCATTTATACTGAAAAAAAAATTCTCAATGCCTTTGTTTGAAAGGACTTTTATTCATTAAAGTTTGACTAACAAAATTATATAAACCACTGCATAAAGTTAAAAGAACCAACTAAAACCACGTGAACATTACATAACACCTAATTTTATGAAAGGAAGTTTTAGTATGAGAAATAATGAATCAAAACACAAAAAAGTAAAAAGGACTTTTGAAGGACATACTTTTCTTAAACAAATAGTACTAAAAAGTAAAAAATAACTTTTTATGCATGACTAAAAGGAAAAGAATGGGGCGAGCTTTCATATATAGACATGTTATCAATTCTTCAATTGGTGCGCCCCATGCTCTTCTTTTTAGTCATACATAAACAAAATTATTATTTTTATTTTACTTTTTAGTACGATTTGTTTAAGAAAAGTGTCTTTAAAAAGTTTTTTATTATTTTCTTAAGTTATTTCAGTGTTGGGATACTATTTCTCAAGCTAATGTTTTGTGACCCAAATCCTAAAGTGTTCTGCAACCAGTCAAATCCAATATCGTTGCAGGATAGTATTTATTTTAGGATAAAGAAGCCCATATTAAAAAAAAAATATGCTTTTTTAAAATATATAAATATATGAAAGTAACAATGGAATATTGCATTGTTACCTGACTTACGTCGCAATGCAAACTTTCATAATTGTTTGACGTCGGGAAGTGAATTAAATTGATGTAAGTTTTGAGAACACCACGAACTATTTTTAACTAGAGAAAAGAATGTAAAAATGAAATTCACGTGGGTGTTAACGATATAACATGTCCTTGTAAAACTTTTTATGCAAGAAAATGGAATAGATGAATGTATTCAATACTAAAATAGCTTTTAGTTGCTATCCTGTCATCACAACATCGATTCTTAGAAAAAATAGGGTTACTGAGGTACACACAGTTGGTAATATACCCAATTTCCTGAGGAGAGTTCCTCTCAATCTTCCTAAGGTATTCCAGATTTATTGGGTAGGATTAAGATTTGTAAACCTGGATAGGCATTCGATCCTGTTAATATCTTCAAAAGGATTGAATTTCATGAGTACAAATAATTTTATTTGTTTAAACTGACTTTACATGCGGTGATGATATGATCAACGTTTTCCTGCCTCTTTGCGTAACTCTTCCAGATATTCTTTTACATATTGACCTCCCTGCTGACACATTCCAAGACAAGTGCAACGTTCCGTTGATAAGTTACTACTACTACTTATAATTAGGGTGAACTAAGGTAAAACTCTAATTGAAACTAACTATTTCTTATAACGTTAACAATGAAAGATGAAGTTTGTTTATTGCAATTTTAAGTTGGCATAACAAACAGTTCTGAATTGACTCGGTAGTATAGTTTTGTTTATAGTGATTAAACTTACGAGTCTCTCACGCTGGGTATTTAACAGAATATTACAATGCTGAAAATTATTACAGATATTGAGAATTATTTGTAAGTGTTCTTGAAAGTTAATTTGGTAATGTTTGTAATCTAAATTGTTGACCGAATGGTGTTTTGATTACAAACTTCAATGGTAAATTAGATGAACAAATAGCGGAGTTAAGTCCCCGAGATAGTACGAATAATTGTGGAAGGTAATGGTAGTACAAAGGTAGAGAATAACAAAGGTTCTTTAAGTACCAAGATGGCAGTAGAGTATGTTAAAGGCTCCTTAAATACAAAAGAACCAGGTTTTCCTAACGACGATGGAAAGTAATATTGAAAGGAAAAGTGCTTAACCTTGCTTTATCAGAATATTAATGGAATTAACGGGAAAGAACTACAGTTCGTGGATAATATTGTAAAGTGACGCGCAATATGCCATGAAATGTGTATAAACACACGTGCTATTGTAGCACGCGCGAAGCACGTGCTGTTTGTTTACAAACAGACATTAGTAAACGGTGGAGTACGACGAGCGAGTAAAAGCATGTGCTTCTACTCGTAAACAAGTAGTAGCAGAAGACGGAAGAAGCCGACCACAGCAGCAGAAGACAGAGGAAACTGCGGAGTCAGAGGAACAGAACAGAATAAAAACCGCCGAGTCGCAACAGAAGTTACTATTCCACTCCCATGAGTAGTCATTACCTCCCTCCTCTTCCTCCCAGGTCTGATCTGCTACGGGATAGACCGACCACCTTGGCCTGATCTGCTACGAGATAGGCCGCTCCTTGCTACCGCCTGATCCGCCACGGGATAAGCAGTCCTAGCCCAGATCTGCCACGAGATTGGGCACTCAATATTTCCTCTCTGCCAGGTAGTCACTCGGCTACTTGGGCCAACTGCTGCCAGACAACAAATCTGTTGTTTGAGCCATCATCAACTGCAAACATAAAACTTGGAGAGAAAAGCAATTGAGTTACTCTTGTACCTCAAACACAGTCTTCATGGTTTTGTACGGGACTCTTCTTATTCAATTACTGGACTTGTATTTTATAATGAAAGGTGAAGGGAGGAAAGATAAATCCCGGTCCTTTCATTTGCTCTACCTTGTTCTACCTGGCTCTACCATTCAAATAGCCAGTAACGGCGCCAGACAAAAGAAATCATTAGGATATGAATTGTGAAAACTTCGATTTTCTGTGTGTGACGGAGTTGGCTGAAGCCTGATAGCAATCATTTTACACATTTGTCGGATAGATATAACGTAATCCGTTCTCTTGATCTAACCAACTCTAAAAGAAAGGTGGAGGATGTATTTTATTTATAAAAAAAGAAATTCATGTATGAAATTATACCAGTACCGTTTGAACACCTAGACGTTATTTTAGTGAAAGTAAAAATAACAGGTACAAATTCTTTTTTAATTGGTATTCATTACTTTCCGCCGAATTTACCAGTGAAAAAATTTCAAGTGTATCATGAGTGGTTAAGGAATTATTTTCTTGACAATCAGTTAAAGGTTATTTTAATAGGTGACTATAATGCGAGTGGCAGTAATTGGTACAAAGGTATAATTAATACTAACCACCACTACAAAAAAAATTAAGGCGGAATTGATACTTGAGTTTTGTGATATTTTAAATTTGATACAGCTGCATATCTTACGATTTAAATGCCCCTAATCATGTTCTATATCTACTTCTGATTAATGTTTTAGATAATAAAATTTATTTTAATGTTCTACAAGTAACAAAGGTTAACAAATTTCATCCCCCATTCATTTTTCAGTGTTTTTTTTAGAATTTAAACGAAGTAATTCTACAAAGAATGATAGCCACGTAGTGTACGATTTTAAAAATGCCAATTTTCATTTCTTATATGTGGAAAAGAAGAATATAAAAATTGAGCGTGATAATATGTTAGGCGTTAAGGAACACCGTAAGGAACTATATGACCAAATTTATAAATGTTTTAATAATAATAATAATATTCCGACAATGAAAAAGAAAGGTAAAATTTTATACAAGGACCCATGGATGTCTTGAGGTTTAAAAAAGTTGATAAATAAGAAAACAAAATATTTCATTGCTTTTAAGCGCACAGGTAAAATGGAAAATGTATAGACGATATGCTGAGCTTAGAAAGACCACTAAGAAAATGTACAGTGAAGCACGTAGGGAGTATATCAGAAATCTAGAATCTAGCGTTAAAAATAATAGTAAATTCTTCTGGAATCAGTACAACAAAACTAATCGTCACGAAATTCCTAGACAAATGGAGTACAAGGGATTACTTCTTAGTAATACGACTGACATATTGAATTCTATTAAATCAATGTATATATGTCCATCTTTAATAAAGATGAAACGAGCACTCTGAATATAGATTGTAAGGATGTAATAATATTAGTGTAGAAGTGCCCCTAATAACTCCGCAGCACGTACAATCGGCCATAGCCAAATTGAAATTATCATCAGCCATTGGGCCGGATTTTATACCAAACTATATAATAAAAGGTTATGGTGAAATACTGGTACCACATCTAGTTAAGATATTTAACAAATCTCTGGCTACTGGCATTTATGGAAAACTACGTATATAGTACCTGTGTACAAGGGAGGTTCACAGAACGATCCATTAAATTACAGACCAGTTTCCCTCATATGCTCATTTGCCAAGATATTTGAAACAATTATGTACGATTATTTATTTTTTTAGACTCAAAAACAATATATGTGAAAATCAGCATGGTTTTTTTTTTCAGAGGAAGAAGCGTTGAAATATCAAGTCACTGATTATATTAACAATCATATTAATAAAAGGGAGCAAGTTGACGTGATATATATTGACATATCGAAAGCTTTTGATTCTGTTAGTCATACTATATTACTAAGTAAATTATCAAACATGAGATTGGTACCAAAATATATTAAATTGTTTGATAGCTATTTAGAACACAGATCTGATCTTTTCAGGTAAAAATTGGGCATTTCTTATCAAATAAAGGCTCAATAGCTAATGGAACTCCACAAGGATCTCCATTGGGTCATTTACTATTTTTAATTCTATTAATGACATAGTGACTAGTGTAAAATCTTCGGAGATACTTTTGTATGCTGATGATATAAAACTATATAAGGCTTTAAATAGATATAGAGACAATGTTGTTTTGCAAGCAGATTTATAAGCAATTATTGACTGGTGTAAGAGAAATGAACTAACAAGGAAGGGTACCCAGGTGTAACACGCCGATTGTGATAAGATTGCACATACATAAAGAACATCGAAAAAGAAGTGACACGTATTTTTTATATCGGCCAACAACCGCATTGAAAGGGTCAAATAGGGGCATAAACATGGGGTCAAAATGAGATTGTGTGGAATATTGAGAGAACGAGAAGAGATATCGGAAAAGGTAAAATGTACGAAATACTACCCATAGTCGATGCAAGGCAATGAGGTAGGACGCACCCATGCGAAGAAAGCAGAACATCCGGAAATGGACCAATCACACATTTCTGGATTTCCAACATTGCCACAATGTGCTACGGAAATGAGCGAAGAGGGTGGCAAGGAGCAGGAAGAAAGAAGAAACGAAAACGGAAAATACGTGTTTTTGCTTTGGGTGCATACGTCGCCCGTATGCGAAAAGGACGCAGATTCATCTCAATGCACGAAGATGGGAGAACACTCAGGAAGGATGCAAACTCCGTGCGTAGAGGCAGCCAGCGAGACAGTACAGCACAGTGGGTGGCATATATCGCGTAATGGGAACAACGATGAGATGCATGCTGGAAACGAAAAGTAGTAACACAAAAACAAACATGCATTGCACAGTAGAATGTAATAACAGGTGGTCCACATATGTAAGATTAACAGTAACAGTAATATCAGTACCACGCATGAGTATCAACATGACATCACTACGAAAATTCGCGTACATATATGTACTTACAACATAACAGTGTGCAGGGGTGTATGCTGGAAACAAGTCGCTCACTCCTGATAAGTAGCACAAAAATGATATTTCAGCAAGAAATCGTCCAAACAAAAACAGCGTTGTCACCACGAACACTTGATGATGGATGGGTTCTGGCACTTTGCTGCGCAGACCAATGACGTCAACTGATGAAAACAAAACTCCACTGGATTTGGAAAGTACTCTGGTCGTGTTGAAAGATATCCAGATACGATATCCACGCGTATTAGAATACACGTATGTACCGTGGAGACGACAGTTGATTATGCACAAGGGATTGAAGTGTCAGGATATTGTCTCTGATGTGTAGATTGATGTTGAGTTGCTGAAATCGTACCGCATCAGATACTTTGCGTACGAAGTTCTTCCAAACTCTGACACCATACATGTCAGAGGTTGTATTAACCTAGTTGTGTGCGTAGATATCGTCATAATGTTGCGCTGCCTGTTCAGTGGCATTATTGTTGCCAAGTCGGCTCGATCATAGCCCGTCCACGAGTCGACTAGTAGTACCGTTTGCTCATTGACCTATGGAAAGAACACCGATTGGAACCACGTCTTAGTGATTTATTTTGTCACTTTCCCAGATGATGATGCACAAATGTATGTTTTGTGGGCGGAACATTGTTTGTTGAATCCGTGGCCCAAACGTGCCATGAAGCTCTTTCAAGACTATGAGCATGGGCGACAGCAACTTTCCACTGGCAGATATAACAGGCTGTATTGTGTAGCTATGTGTGATGGCAGCTAGAGATTGCTTTCTTGCTGTGATATGCTTCTCGCCTCGCAGAGCCAGACAGCCTCCAGAGTGAAATTCCAACCTCAACCGGCTCTTTCTTTCCTTACAGTACCTGCACGTGCATACCGTACTACGTCATCTGACCTTGCAATCCTTTATCTATGAGTTCTTTCTACAACTCAATTTGATGTTTTTTGGTGGACAAATACCGTGTGCGTGGGTCTCGAGGTCTTCCCGTTTCTTCTCACTTTCTTCATTCCACCAATTCATCCCATCATCATCCATACGGGCTGAGCCATAGTTGCCAAAGGGCCTTAAAATAAATTCAAATTAAAAAATCAACTTGATGTTCTGATGTATATGCAACCCACTGTGCAGTACTGTCTCGCTGGCTGCCTCTACGCACGGAGTTTGCATTCTTCCTGAGTGTTCTCCCATCTTCGTGCACTGAGATGAATCTGTGTCTCTTTCGCATACGGGAGAAGTATGCACCCAAAGCAAAAACACGTATTTTCCGTTTTCGTTTCTTCTTTCTTCCTGCTCCTTGCCACCCTCTTCGCTCATTTCCGTAGCACATTGTGGCAATGTTGGAAATCCGGAAATGTGTGATTGGTCCATTTCCGGATGTTCTGCTTTCTTCGCATGGGTGTGTCCTACCTCGTTGCCTTGCGTCGACTATAGGTAGTATTTCGTACATTTAACCTTTTCCGATATCTCTTCTCGTTCTCTCAATATTCCACACAATCTCATTTTGACCCCATGTTTATGCCCCTATTTGACCCTTTCAATGCGGTTGTTGGCCGATATAAAAAATACGTGTCACTTCTTTTTCGATGTTCTTTATGTATGTGCAATCTTATCACAATCGGGGTGTTACACTTGGGTACCCATCCTTGTGAGTATTAATAAATCAAAAACAAATGTAATATCGAATAAAGGAAGACGAACTATTACGTCAGCAGATATATGTGTGGTGATTCATGCCTTCAGGTAAATAACACTATGAAAGATATGGACCTATTGTATTATTCAAAATTCAATTTCGACGGTCATATTTTTAATCAAGTTAACGATGCAAGAAAATTAATAGGTTTTATTTTCAGACAATGGGGCTTATTTAATAACCCAGCTATATACATATTTCTGTACAAGGTGCTAGTTCGACCGAAATTAGAATTTGCTTCAGTCATTTGGAATAACGTTGTGGTCACTTTAAGTTATAAAATACCGTAGAAGCTGTTCAAAAGTTATTTGTCAGAACGGTTTGTCACAGACCTAAACTTGATTACTTTGATAATAATTATAACTACTGGCTAAATATTTTTCTCTAGAAAGGTTGAAGGATAGAAGAGATAGAAATGATCCCAAGTTTATGTGCAAGGCAATTAGTTATAAATATAAGTCAGACTACATACTTAATGAAATTAGTGTTAATGTGCCTTCGTACAATATTAGAAAATATGCACCTTTATCTGCTGCTAATAACAAAAAAATATATATAAAAAGACTTGTACAAAATTATAACAGGTGTCATGTGTTTTGACTCTAAATTTCTCCATGTATAATAACATGTGTTATAAGTAAACAAAATAAATTAAAACTATATTACAAATATTAAGAAACCTTCAAAACACAGGATAAATTACGAACAATATTCCATATTTTGAATGATTGAATTGCCTTGCAGTATAATTTGCAATACTTAAAGTTCTGAAGCAGGGTTACTGATATTGGCTTCTTCCACCTTTTCTGGACAGCAAAATTCGTTCTGGAGGAGAATAGCTTGTGGAGTTGGATGAGCAGGTAGTGATGATATTCCGATCGTGACGAGAGAGGTGATGGGTGCTCTTTTATACGAGCTGTTGTTGTTCGATTCTGATGCCCTGGATTTTCCAAATGAGCTACTTAAAAAAAACATTACAGTGCTGTAATCTTGGTCTCGTGCTATTTCTGGATGTTGTTAAAAGACTTTTAAAATTAACAAATTTTTAGCTTTTGCTTAGTTCGAGGAGAATATTACAATATATCAAAATACAGTATGAACCTAAAGTCGTATTCATTATCCATACAATATAATTCATTCTTTGAATACGGATTATTATTTTACATGTTGGGTGCATAATTAATTAAATATATACATGGATACAATATACTACAGGCTACTACTATTACTAATGCTATTATTAGTATTAATATTATTATTAGTAGTAATAGTAGTAGTAGTAGTAGTACCCATACGTTACGTATTACACTTTCTTCAAATCTTAGTTGACGAAGTTAAAATATTTTGCAATAATCAAAATTTGAATTAAAAACTCGAAATATTTGTTTATTCATTTCATTGTTTTATATTAAATTGGAAACGATTTATTTATTTCATTGTTGTGAACGATAGAATTTCTGTTTTCATTTATTATTAGTTGGCCACGCGGTCACTTCTGTTGAATTAAAATATGCCTATGATCTGTCCCGAGGCCAAAGGCACATGTGTGCAAAATTTTGGTGGAAATTCATGTACGCACGTGGAGATTTGTATAAGTAATAACTGGACATACATTCGGATTTACACACATATATACAGTATATATATGTAGATCGATATAAAATTATTTTGTTTAATGCAACAAAATGAAAAGTTTTATATATTAAATAACTTTTAGTTAATTTACTTTGAAATGAAAATACATTTATTTCAAAAATTTTAAATATTTTAATAACTCTCTTAAACGTCTACGTAAAAAGAATGTTATTGCGTTTATCCTGCTGACCAGCAAATGTAAGGAATTGGATACATTGTTTCCTCTGAAGGACTTTGTTTTGATTTATGCGTAAGTTTACAATAAGGAAATTACCTTTCATTTATCATTTCACAAAACCGTGTGTGTCTACTAACTCCAGCAAAACCGGAACAGAAGATTTATGTACCCCAACAGGATACTTGTCCTAAAACATCAGAAAGGGAGAAAAGCTCTACATATGCAGCGTTTCCTACCGGGAAACTAAGGGAGCAGCCAGTGGAAACACAATAATTCACCGACGTTAAAAGACTTAAAAGCAGACGGTGTAAGGAAAATATTTATTTTGTCTGTGAGAATGAAAATATCAAATCACTTTATCCATTCTCTTGTTCAAAATGACAGTCAGAGGAGATTATATGAAAAAAGATTCTTCCTAAAAGCTCAAAAATAAAAAAGAAATCATAGAAAGAACCTTTTTCTCTAATGAGCTTCATTGCCAAAACTCTTTAGCAACTAGAAATATATTTAGTGCATTTTAAGAGTTAGTCAGTTTCTGCTTACTGTAAATTTTTTTATGAGTTCCCATCTCTAATAAAAAAGAGTTAGAAAAAGATAGAGATAGTGAAATTACCTAGTCGCGTTGTTTAGTGTTTATGGATTTGGGGTTGGCACTGCAGAAGCACGCGGGTAAGAGTCCATCTGCTGATCCTACTGAATAATCCCTCGCTCTGCATCACAAGGCGAACGCCGTTTTAGTATCAAAATAAAGGCCCTGGCCGTTTCCTAGAAGAGTGCTCGCCAGAAGATATCATGTCATCAGGAGCGTATCGCCAAACGTTTAGCTAGATATATCGACTCAAGAAGTCAAAGACCAAGTGGTCGTGACTCAGTGGTAGAGCGTTGGCTTAGGGAGGTCCTGGGATCGATCCCAGCGGCCGATGATCGCGATTGAGGTTTTTCCTGTCATATCAGGCAAATGATGGTATGGTACTTACAAAATAGGCCCTGGCCGTCTACCTTCCAACATCCTCTCCCTCACCCTATCCCGGCCTGAGCATTAGATGCCTAAAGGTCTTAAATTCAATTCAATTCCAGAAGTCAAGAGAGATATAAGTCACATTGACGAAAAAAGTTGTAGGTCATCTTTTATATATAAAACTCAAAATATGTATCTAACACAAATTTATCATATTTTGGATATGGATACATTGAGGTCCAAGGTTTGTTTGTACAGACTATGACCGTTTTGTGTCACAAATATATCGAGTTATACACATATAAAAGATTATCTTGAATATTTTAATTCATCAATGTCACTTGTATACCTTGGCTTCTTGAATCCTCATATATACTCCACAGTTTTGAAGAATGCAGTGTATATATAGGTTCATTGTTGAAAGTTTTGATAAATTCACGACAACAATCAAGCGATTTCAACAATGAAGAAAAACGAAAATAAAAAAAATGACATTGATCGAACTCTTGAATTGGTTATGAACGTTCTTCCCTGAAAGTTAAAACTCTTTAGGCTTGAATTTGTAGGTGCAGCATTGAAATTCCCTGCAAGGATAAAAATATATTAGACATATACGGAGGTAGTTCTGTCATCTTCTGTTGAGATCATTGCTTTACATTAACCTTAATGCCGTTTCTAAATAATACAGGCATCCCAGAAACAATCTTTGAGGTTCAGAACACACGTAACTTTGGCTTAAGAAACTCAGATACAAATAATAATTGAAATCGATACAGAGCGAAGCTCCAGAAGTTTTGCTCTTCGCTTCCTTTGACGATAGTTTCTGCAGGGGTGACCGGTTGATTTCCCCTTGCAGATACACCATCTTACCTTAAAATCGGAGTATCACTTACCCGCTGGATGAATCTGCACCAACTTTTGTTCGAAAATGCCTTTGCACTAATAATAGACATGTTAACATGGAAATGAAGGACATAAAATGCTATCTTAATGATGGCAGCCATTTTCTTTAATGTCACATCTAGCAGCGAACAGTGTTACTATAGGGTAGTGTTACCATATATGATACACCGGAACAAAACTCCGATAGTTTATCTCACTCTCTCTCTCTCTCTCTCTCTTTCTCTCTGTCTCTCTCTGCTGCTTCAAATTTTATGTATTTGTAGCTGATTAAACATAATTATTTTACGAAGATCATACCGTTCAAAAGCCGATCCTATTGGTGCTAATTTTGCATTCAATATTAGGCATGGAATCTAAACAAACTGTTAAACTTCTCGACCATTTTGGCTTTTGGAATGATGAAACAACTTCTCGACATTTTATGTTCCATCAACTTTGTCGGAGGCTCCAACACAGCGAATTCAGTACAGAGACTATCGACACATTTCACTATGACGACTCTGAGTTCGATGACAATAGTGACCAAGAACCAACTGATAACGACAATGAATGCAACGTTCAGGCATCTTCGGAAAATAATGTGAATCCAGTCAAGACGGGTGATGTATACCTCAAAATGGCTTCGTTGTTACTCGCGCCAAACAAAGAACATACCTTACAAAGGAGGTAATCGCTGGGATTAGTCGTTGAAAGAGATGAATAAAAAAAGAATTGTTTCATCGATGCGAAGACACGAGGCTGCAAGAGAACCCGATGAAGAAAGTCAACAAAAACGCAAAAGAGATCTTCCTTGACACGGCAAACAAAAATGTGATCCAATGTGACATGGAACCATATCTTTACACAATCACACACGTCCTCATCCGATGCAAACCGATGTCCACGAATGCCTCTTTTCAGCTCTCCAACAATGTGAAAATTTCATGGGGAGAGATCTGCGGTGTAGGAAGAATGTTCAGGCACTTCCCAAGTAGATACCTGAAGTGAATTCCTCACCAAATTGGCGGTGTGAAAGCCTCTCTGTTCATCTTTGCTGGCCTCCATTTTTTGGTGTTGGACGAACACACGTATCACTAAACATACTTGCAGCACACAATAAACAAACGACTGTTATGAAAGTACAAGCTGTGACTGTGATTTTCCGGGTCCCCAACGGATGCCAGTGCCGTTATCAAACTCCAGTGTTACCAACTTGTGCGCCATGCATTTTATCTGACGAGGACGTGTGTTACTGGTTAAAGCTGTTCCGTCGGCAGGCCAGAAGCTTTTTCAATGATGTTATTGAACGTCTTATCTCCCAGTGAAATAAATGTATTAATCGTTTCGGAGATTTCGGTCAATGAGACTTTTTGACGTCTGACCTGTTTTCACTTGACTGCTCCTAAGTAAAGTCGATCGTAATTGACTCGATTGATTGATCGTAATTAGTACTAGGAAGCTTACGACAAGAGGTTGACTTAAACTGAAGACCTGAATTGCAAAATATGTCTAGTCCACCGGGATATTTTTTTTAGGAGGAACAAAAAACAGTCCCAAGACTTGGGATGTTATTCTACTCAGCGGAAATTATTTTGTATTAAAAAGGATTTTTAATTGGAGTAAGGATGCTATATTATGCAAGTGGACTTGTGATGTTTTGCAATTCAGGTCTTCAATTGCGAGGAACAAACGTAAAATTCATTTTCAATCCTCATAGGAAACCTATACTTTAAGAGGGAGAGGGACTCCCTCTCGTTAAATGTTAAATTGAACGCTTATTTTGTAGGCTGCAGTAGCCAAGTCCCTCTCCCTCTAAATGGTGGATTACTCTTGGGAATTATATTACTGAGTATTTGCTTCGTTTTGTTGTTTCGTGCAAGCTTCTGAACTAAAATTTCATCCCAACGTTTCACGAAGAGAATTAGCATTAAAAATCATATATTCATACCTTTGTAGCCCGAAGCAAGAATATATTATCTTTCTGCGTAACAACAAGAAAAAGTCCCTACGAGAAGCTACTCCTTAAAAACATATAAGAATAACTTTTACTAAGATTCATTGCAGATATGTTGCACAGCAGAATTTAGGGAATAAAAAGTACCTAATTAAAACTGTGTGCTTATTTATACATTCGAATGAGCAGTTGTTCACGCGTTTTTTTTCTAATTTGAGAGAAAACCAGAGGAAGACACGAGAAACGAAATATTCAACGAATTTGAATTTATTTTATGGCCTTTAGGCATCGATGCCTATAAACATTTCAATATGACTTTACAACATCCTGAAAATAAAGGCTGTTACTAATAAATTTCTTTACAGATCAAAATGTTTGTAGCTTCCACAATAAGGGTCCTTACACATTATACGACAAGCATCCGATTTGTCTGACCGATTTTTGTCGGAAGCAAAACCTGAAGCACTTCAGGTTTCCATCCGATCCGGTTTGGAACATCTGTTTCTCGCAATATTTATTCATTAAACAATGAAAGGCTTAGTAGTTACAAGACACTTTTAAGTCAAACTTCCGCCTTTTTGCCATTTCCCCCCTTGTCCAATGGTTTAGGTGGTATCTGAACCACTGGTAGGCTTTTTTGGACCTTAAGCTATGACATATATAATTATTGTGAAAATGCGATAATATTTACTATGTGAAAAATCAGTTTAAAATTTACATTTTTTTTTTTTTTGGCTACCGTCATTTTTTCGCGTTGTTTATTTTTATTTTCGCATTGCTTAATGACAACCATTTTCTATGCATGTATAATTTTAATCAGGATCAAATTTTAATTAAGGGCGTAAACAAAAAACAATTACATTTTTTTTTCTAGTGGTAGACTTTTGGGATTGTTGTGGGTTTATATCGAAATTATTTTTAATTTAATTACTTCTGCTAATGTTCATTACCTTAATGCAATGTAGTTTTACGCCCCACATTCAGTTTGCATACAGTCAAGGCATTAATATAATAACTTTGTCGTATACTTGACTTAATGTCAACTGACTGGCCGAGCGGTCTAAGACGGAAGACCATCGGCCTGAAGGTCCCAGGTTCGAGTCTCGGCAGAGGTATTTTAACAGCTAAGGGGAGAATCGTGATAGGGCGAAGTCCAAAGTTACTAGATGGGTCTATATAAAATAAAGTTTATTAAAGGTTTAAAGAAACTACCTCGACTCACTTGCAAGGCTTTGAATTTGAATGGTTCCCGGTTCGAACCCTGCTACCAGGCTACGGGTCTAGGTTTCTTTACCTTCAAACAAGCCCGTTTGTTGTTTCAACACAGTGACTGGCTTCTCTTATTCTCCTAACAGACTATAAAATGTCCCCAGAACAATTTAGAAAAGATTTTTTTAAAATTAACATTACATTCTTTAGACTAACACTAGAATATTCTGTATATATTACTACTACTACTATTACTACTACTTCTACTGCTATTACTACTATTACTACTACTTCTACTGCTATTACTACTAGTACTACTACTACTTCTACTGCTATTACTACTAGTACTACTACTACTACTACTGCTACTACTACTAGCACTACTACTAGCACTATTATTATTATTATTATTATTATTATTATTATTATTATTATTATTATTATTATTATAGTTGTTATATTCTATTACATAAGTTACAATTAGTACTAGGTTTTATGATACGTATTATAAAATATGTACCTCTCTAGTGAAGCTAAAACTCCTGCATTTTGGCAAATTCTGATCACATCAAGTTCCCTTTTCGTCTACCGTTTATTGTCCATATGTGAAAACGATACAATGAAGCTTCGCTCTTTCAATGTCACCCTCTTCCAGAGGAACAAACGGAAAACCATCTGCTCACACACATTCACAATCCACTCACTCAGTCGGTTCACGTAATTTTCAGCTGTTTTCACTTCTCTCATGCTTGGATGGAAGGATTATGTGGGTTGATGAAGGAAAAGGAGTGATGGTAAAGAATTAAAATAAGATGAAGGAGAAATAAACGGCACATGGGGGATGTGGAGATAGTACACCATATTTTCTTGGCCTTTGGTACAAACTAGGCCGGGGATCGACTACTTTTACCTTCCCAAAGTGTCCAGGAGTACCAAGTACATTCTGGTACTCAATTTGAGACCAGGCATCTTTTATTGACCATCGCTATGGCGATGTGAAGTATTTTAAAAAAATTCTCGCCAACTCGGTCGGGTGCCTGGCCGTGATTTGAACCTGGGTCACTCGATTTATAGTCAGACGCACTAGTGAAAGTACTACAGATGGTTACATTTAAATCTTCAAGTGTTAGTTAAAAAGACTTGTGTGATGAGATGGGACTGCTAATATAGACTTTTAGTGAATCATTATATTCAGCCATTTTTATTCGATGGTCGATGAAGGCGCTACTGGTCCACATATCTGCCACAATTGGAACGTATTAAATAGGCATCTGAGGCTTAAATTAGGATAAGAGAAGGGAAAAAGGATTCTGGATATTGAGTTTCAATCGGTGTAGGCCAGGGACTATGCTGAAGGTACCATCACGGCATATGACTGAGGATGGTCGACTGCTGGGATTGAATCGGCGACCTCCCGAATGCTCTACGACTCTCAAAATAGGAACCTCCTGAATAAGACGCTGAAAATAATATGATCTCCTATTATTTGGAATGTGATGTTCATAGATATGAGAATCCTCGACTCGAAACTTATTTCATTTAAGGGCTCACAAGGAACAATATGAAATATTGTGATATTCATAGATTGCGAACTGAATAAAGAAATAATACTTCCATTTGGACGTCGTCTTGGTCGTTTCTTTTCTTAATACTTTACGATTGAATTTATTTTAAGCCCTTTAGGTAACTATGGCTCAGGCCGTATGGATGATGATGGGATGAATTGGTGCAATGAAGAAAGTTGGAGGAACCCGGAGAAAACGGGAGAACCCCCGAGATATTGTTCAACAATGTCTATGCACACGCTGTTTATCCACCACAAAACCCACATGGCATGAGCAGGAATCGATCCCACGACCTCCCGAATACTAAGCCAACGCTCTACCACGGAGCCACCGTGGCCCCTTAATACTTTACGAGTATCATATACAAGTCTCTTTAATATTTTAATCTGCTCGTAATAGTTACTCTGTAGGTAGAATATTATAATATTACTTCCATTTGTCTGTTCGTCTAGCTATGTGACCGACTCATCTTTGCACTTGTGATTATCTAAGTTAAAATAGTTGAATATTGTTATACATTATGATGTACTAAATAAGTTGAAGTAACTTTTGTTACGATATTAGAATTGTCTTCCTGGTTATTCCTAGCATGTATTGCTCGCTTTTCAATACTTTAATGTATTGGAAACAATGTATTTAAAGTTATCAGAATATTACATATTCTTCGTTGTTTATAATAAATTAGCAAGAATTGTTAAATAATTTAAAACTGTTAATAACTGCGCATGAAATGTCTGGGTTTCACAGCCGTACATTATTATAGATAAGAGACATGGCTTTCCTTCCTTGCAGTATATTGGTTGTATATGACTTTTGTTTTACTTTCAACTTTGATTCCGTTTTGATTTGTAGTTCTTGTGCACTTGAAGCAAACACGATTATATCATCAGCGAACCGTAGGTGAGGAAGATATTCGCCATTAATTTAAAATCCAACTTCATCCCAGTTTAAATTTTGAAACATTCTCTCCACGACAGCTACTCCTTTCCAACTTTAATTCATTACTTTCTTGTTATAGTTTAATAACAGATGTGGTTATTAGACGGGTTACGTGTAATGTTCGTGAAATCATTTACTAGTGCACAATATGTGGCGTACAAATGTTTAACTAGTGTTGCCAAGGAGATAGATTCGAAAACTTTTTCAAAATCTTTGAATCACACATAGTGGAAGTTCATATTCATTAGTCCTTTAAATAACTTCATTCAATGTTTGTATGTGGTCCATGGTGCTAAATCCTCGACGAAATCCGGCTTGTTCCCTTCCCTGGTTAAAATCTAAGTCTTGATTCAAAACAACTTTGCTGAACATTTTGTATATTCTAGAAAGTGTGCAAAAAGTAATTCCATGGTTTATTGAATCCAGCATTGAAGAGATGCATCGTCTTAAATATTTAGTTAATAGATTTCTTCGTAAGCTTGCCACAAGTTAACTCTGAATTATGCAAGAATGATTTTGTTCCCCCCTTTTACCAACATTTTAAAAATCAAAGGTGAACTTCATTAA
>JAGDQP010007986.1:48820-64898 GCA_022664845.1 Lepisma saccharinum | reverse complement strand
ATTTGATTACTATCCGAAGATGCATTTCCATCCTTCTAAATTAAGGGTTAAACCACTTGGATCAACAGCCTACACAGAACTAGCATGACTTTGGAGGGATTTTAATTCAAGAATGAATTGACTTCATCCAAGACACTCCGGAGATTAAATTTTTTTGTACAGAATGAACTAAAAACGGTGACTCGAACATTTCATTAACTACCTGAAACTACTGTAAACATATTTCTACTTGTTTACAACTTTTAGAACGAATGGGAAAGATTAATAAGGAAGATGTTTGACCATTACTACTGTCGTCTCGTTCATTAATTAAAATTTTTATACAAGAACGATCTCTTTCTTCCCCTCTTGTTTTGGCCCCTTTACCTTTCTCGTTTTCAAACGGGAGCTGAAAGAGTCAAATCATAATTTTGAGTCAATTCCTGATTGAAATATGGATTTCCTTCTCTATCGACAAAAACAAATATATATATATATATATATATAAAAATATACATATATATAAAATAAACGTATTCATTCTAAAATTTAATGGCTTTCTTGTCGCCTAACAATTTTAAAACACATCTTATATTTTCTGGAGCAGATCAGTTTATTTATTATTACGCGAAGTTCAAACACTTCCGTAAATCATCACTACTTTAGCTAACACTATAAAGAACAGCAAGACCAGATCACTATGCATTGCTAATTTAACATCAAGGCACTGGAAAAGTCTAGACCATCGGAGTACCAGTTTTAAAATTGTTTCCCTATTCTACAAATGTGTTTACAGATGCTCGTTCTGACGTAACACCAACACTCCGAAGTGTGCTACTTTTATTAAAAGTTTGAATACCAGTTGAGCACCCATATCGAATCCAGCATTTGGCCCTTACAGATCTTGTTAGAGGTACTCCCGAACAGAAGCACTGGTAATATCATCACAGAATCAATTATCATATATCAGCATATTCTATACCTGAGAGGGCCAGGTAGAAATATGAGGGCCGCGGTGACTCAGTGCTACAGAGCTCACCCTCCGGTGTGTGTGGTGTTTTCGTTCTATCCCGGCTTCTGCCATGTGGGCTTTGTGGTGGACAAACACTGTGTGGATGGGATTTCGTTGTGGTCTGTCGTTTCCTCCCACTTTCTTCATTCCACCAATTCGCCCTTCATCATGCATTCGGTTTGAGCCAAAGTTGCGTAAAGGCTTTAAATAAAATTAAAGAATTCAAATTTCAGGTAGAGAAATATTATCTTATAGAAATTTCAAGATGGAATCTTAACAGGTGATACAAAATCGGAAACATAACCAGCTAAAATGTATTGATTTCTGGTTACTGAAATCTCCGTTCCGTTTAAAATTAGATTCTTTGATATGTTCCAGCTTTTCCGGACACCCATAATGTTGCACTAATCTTCGCCGTGACGTCCTTTTCTATAGATTTGACCCAGTTAGATTTTTTACTCGCTTTGAGTTTTGTATAAGTTTTCTAAATGTTGTGCCAAAATATATTTATAACATTCGATCTTCTTTTTTTTATTTATTTCAGAATGAGAAGGACTTCAAACATCACTGCCAACAGAACTATACAGGTCCGCATGAGAATGGCATCAATGGATTGAAACAGGAGATGTTTCTGGGTGGAGGGGGTGGCGGAGGAGGTGGAGGAACATTCGTGTTCAGGGTGAGTCTTTTCTTCTTATTTTTTTTTTATTCTCTGCATTTGAAAGACTGTATTTACATTTATTTACGTAAATGGGAATTGTATGGAAGTGAGAACTCTTTTCGTAAACGATAGTGTATTCAGTGTGCAAAGGAAAAGTAGAAATAAAAACGGATGGATTTGAAAAACAAATAAACGAGATAACATGACGGTTGGTTGTGGAGGGATTATGATAAAAGCATCAGAATATGAAAGACGGTTTCTCTCCTTTTTCTTTCAACGTAAATACTAACCTAAGATATCCATTAAGCAGGATGGTTCCGTAAATTGAAGAAGAAAAGTAGCCATAACAAAATGTCCGTGAACAACACGAAATGCTTCCAGACACGAATCATCTACAAGAATTTCGTTGATTGATGTTAGAAGACAAATGTCCTGCTTAGCCATTGCCCCACCAATTCGGGTGAAACAGTATGTAGTTACATAGAAACGCGTCTTTTTCTTCTAGCGAACTGCCAGTGACTAGAGCGGTTGGAACAAAAATTGTGTGCTCTTTACTCGCTAGTTATTACCCAGGACTGTTATTTTCGCTTCTCTCGCAGCAGTTGGATTCATATTATCATGATTATTATTTAGTCCAGGGTTGAGGTATGTTTGTCCTTCAAAGAGTGACCTTGAATCCAAGTCTTCTCCATTGACGCAAACTATATGTGGAATCTACATTGACTTGAACAAGGTTGTCGGTCCTGGTAGAAACGTTTGTCAGATCGTCACAAATATCTTCAGAACATAGATTACAATTATCGTAAGAATGTGTCTGATCTAAGTGAATCGCAAGCCTCAGGTTGTGTGATGTTTGAATAATAATTCGTTGCAAAAACCCAAAACCAGATAAACAGAAAAAAAAATCAGGGAAATAATGGGCCTGGTTTGTGAATCAGTAATCCAGCGTTCTAATGATGTTACTAAGGAAACTCGTGAAATGTGTGGATGGGATGCCCGTGCCAAGCAGAATTTGAACTCATGAATCCCAGCTCAGAGCGTCTCGAATAGTAGTACTACTGGCTTATGAATGTCAATGTTATCTAAGAAACTTGCGCTAAAAAAAGGCGGGAATCATCTGTTAGTTTAAAATCAGAAATCTTCTGTCAGTATTACTATGCTTCATAGGATTTAAATATCTTGACAGCTACTGGAATATATCCTTCATAATGTCACTCCTTAAATCAGTTTCTTTACTGGATTGTAAATAATTGTTATATTGGTTTTTCATTGAATTTATTTATAGCCTTTAGGCATCTCAACTGAGTTCCGGATAGGTGACGGAGAGGATGTTGGAAGTTATTGCCCGGGTCTATTTAGTAGGCATCGTCCAAGCATGTGCAGAAATCATACTGATCTCTTTCAAGTGAAACATTTTGAGCATTATATCATAACTAAAAAATTTAACGCTTGTCTCAGAAGCAGAGGCATCGTTTAGGGGGGGGGGGATATAAACTTACTAAAACATAAAAAAAAACATTTTTTTAAAAATGACAACTTAGGCATAAAAAAATGAAAAGTAAAGTAAAATAAGGGAAACGCACCAGTAATGGACACTTTAAGAACACTTTACACCGTTATAATTTATAACTGAAATACAGTTTAAATGTATTGATCAAACGAGAATGTTACACGTTCTTCATGTTTTCTTGTAGACATTTCTACCCATTACTTTCATCAACATACACCATTTAAGAGGAAATCACGTTTCTTGTGTGACATTGTTTTTGTACCAGTGACGGACACGGAAAAATCTGGATCTCCCTGTAATGGACATACTGTATAACTCAAAATAATTTAAATAATTGCTGATGTTTCGAATATACTGAGCACGATTATATGTTTAATGCTATTCTTCGATTACCTGATTGTTTCATGGAATTCCACTGAGTGATCATTCCAAAGGTCCTGGGTTCGAAAACAGCTATCGACCATCCTTACTCAAGTTTTAACGTTTTACTATCTCAGTCATAACGGACAAGTGCCTTAATGGTACCTTCAACTTAGACCTGTCCGACTCCTTCCCGCTTCCTTTCCCCTACCCTATCCCGGCCTGAGCCATAAATTCCTTATGGCTATAAAAATGTAAATTCTAACTTGCCATGAATAGTGTCCAATATTAAAACAAATCATTTCATTAATGGGCATCCCCGCGTCCATCATTCAAAAAATAGGACCAAAAAATTTCCTAACAAACTTATGGTTATGAAGAGTAAATGATCTTTCCCAAGTTAAAATAAAATAACTAACAGAATTATGATTTCGCTTTATGATGGGCATGCCCTGCTTTGCATAACAGATCCTAGTTATCATAAGTTTGGTCCTTTAAGTACTCGAAACCGAGACATTTCGTAATGGATAATAGCGCAGAACAACGAGAGTAATCATTCTTGTAAAAATCGAAAGCTGTCGCCTTAATCACTTGCTTAACAGAATACATGGAAGAGTAGGTGCAACCGTGGACCTAACTTCAACATCATGTCTGAAATATCAGATGAAACAAATGACGAACGAATAATATTTAGTGACATCAGAACATACTATGTTAAATTTTCCCACGTAGGTGAAATGATTACCGCCCTTGGGAAAATCGTAGTTTATAACTTTTCTCTTCAAGTGTCCACTAATGATACACTGCCCATTACTGCTGTGTTTACTTTACTATTTTTGTTTTCAATTTCGATGTTTTGTAATGAGTTCGGAACCAAATTTATAAATAAAACAACTTCTTCTGACATGCTACGCAATGTAGGTTAGTGAGTTTTAATTGTCTGTTATGATAAATAATTTTGCATTGACCTCACACAAAAAATTGAAATTGAGAAAAAAAAAACAAATTGAATAAGTGTTCTTATTTTTGTTTATAATACGTTTTTAAGTCGGACCTTCGTCTTCTGTAAAGAAATCTATATACTCTTTTTCCCTTCATATTAGTATCCGCTCAAGAATAATTCTGCGTTACGTCTGCATAGAGTTACAACTGGATCGACGAGAAATCCTGTGCGGTGCCTGTCCAACATTAATTAGACGTTTCATATTCCGTTTAATCTAGAGTTGGGGTTAGAGGGGCGGTTCTTTGCCTTCCAGTTCTTGGGAGGGAACAGATTAATAGAAACAAAAACGAAGGTGAAATATAAATCCCTGTGCCCGTCACTGATTCTAAAAAAAATTGGGAGTACATTATACTATCTATTTTTCAGAGGCAGTGACGCACCGCCCATAGATTCATATTTTACCGTCGTTTTTGCTTCTATTCATCTGTTCCCTCCCAAAAACTGGGAAGCAAAGCACCGCCCCTCAAACCCAACCCTGAGTTTGCCACTGCCTCTCAAAAATTGGGAATACAAAATTGGAATTTTGTACGTCCAATTCAGAGGTACAGTTTTTACAGTGTACACTTCGGAGTCTTTGAATATCGGAATACCGTACGACGCCAATACAGATGGATGTTTTGTCAGAAGGGACAACCATGGTAGTTAACCGCGTTATTGACCGAGTATAGTCCCGTTATCCTTGTGCTGCTTGGGTGCATGCTGAATAATGCTGTGGTTTCCAAGCACCCTGTGTAGTAATTCGGACGTTATGGACTGTGCTTTTATCCAACGTTTATAAAAGAATAAAAGGAAACAGCGACCCTAATAGATACCTAAACAAGTACAGAAACAGAGAGAGAGAAAGGGACGAAGCCATATTTTTAAATATAACACATCGTCCATCCAATTCCCGAGACGAATCACTTCCGGTCATTGCGCTGCTCACCAACGTGTATGAAGTGTTGTTGGTCGAAAGCATTTGCAAAAAAAACACACATAGAGAGAGAAGCGGGGAGGGTTTGCTAGAGCTATTCAGCGTCATTCCAGGATGACAAACTACGTAAGCGGAACGAAAAGCCTCAAAGTTGGATCTCATTGTATACGTGTCGCAAAGCTTTAGTGTCCTTCGCCCGATTACATGCGTTTCGTGGCATTTATGGTCACTTTTAAAAGCGTATTAAGAGTGTGGGTGTGATGTTCTTTTCTTTATTTTTAACGAACAGAAGCACCATGGATATTACCCGTTGTCAAAAGCTTGATGAGCTGATAATAGGTGAATTATATCAGCATGTTGTAAGTGAAAGATTTCTAGAACACTATGCTGTACGTGTTAATTTTAATTACTCATAAAGTTGACATCCTTTGCCTTTTGTACTCAAAATAAGATAATACTTCCTGTACACTTTGTGTACATATCTCTGAAATACTTATGCGATGCCCGGTGCTACCTTTTCCATATATCTGGCTTAAGAACACAGATAGCTTCGGTTTTTTTTTAGCTCTGGATATATTAGCACAATTTTTAGCTTAGGTTACTTATTCTCTATAACTGTCAATTTTTGACAGTTATGCGACCCAATATACACGATTTTATCGTGTAGTAGTTTCAGGTAAATAGCTCAGTCAATTTTCTTCTCTCCCGTTTAGTGGAAATTAGCAATCTTGTCATAGAATATTTCTAAATAGGCATGAACTCAATATCCATAGACTGAATGGCAGAAAAATCTGATGAAACAGGCTGAAAAGAAAATAAGATGCAGGGAGAATTAAACATGTACAAGGAAAAACTGAGAGTGACAAATGTCAGTAAAGCAAGAGGTGCAGAAGAAAGATTACATAAACATAGAGACAAAAGTGAGAGGAAAGAAGAGAGAGAACAAGTACAGATTTAAGGAAGGAAAACGTAACAAAGTAGGGAAAGGGGACTAAAATCAAAATGTATATGTTCCCCAAAATCAAACAATGAGAGAAGAGTATTTTGTACTATTTTGCGCGAACAATTCAAAATGTCCAGATTGATAGTTTCAAAACTCAATAGTTCGCTTTTAAAGTTTCATCCAAAAGTAATCGTTAGGTTAAAATTTCGTAAGTTCTACTCCTACATGTCAGTTCTGCGATAAACTTATCGTAGGAGACATCCGTGACATGCAGTGGCGACGTTATACAATCTGGGGCCCGGGGCAAGTGAACTTGATTGAGACCCGTTCGCAAACAAAATCATGAGCGCACATTTCTACTGCTGGCCGGAATATTTTGTTTTCCGTATTCTGAGCCACGCAGGAAAACTCATTTGCCGTAACCTATACATGAGAGTGGTTATTCAGATTGTCTGGAGTCATATTTATCAGCCATTACAGTCAAGTGTACAAGTAAGAATCCTGAAACGGCATCGCTATTGGGTCACCGACCACCATCGATGTGCTTCAAATAATAGCGAATTTTCACTTGTCAGCATACAACTGGCAGGGACTCTTTGGCAGATGGTGTCCGGGGCGAGGGCACTGCTAGCCTCTTAACGCGGCTACTGCTGATATGCACTTTTCGTGCACACACAACACCAGGTTACAATTTGCCGTCAGAAGAGTCATTAAGCGTAGTAGTTCCAAGTTCACCTTACAAAAATGGTAGAACCATTACGATACACTTGCCTTTCCAGCTCATTAATAGAAACTGATTATAAAACTAAATAAAATTAGAAGTAATATGTTGTTTACTCCGCTTTTGTAACTTTTTTACATTGAATATTTTGTTACTGTTAATCGTTTACTCACTTCTATTGTATTTTAATACTTCATTCCTATTATGTTTATTTGCATTCAGAAAAGAACACAATGCGGGGTGAATATAATAACACAACCCTGAAATTAACCACAATATGGTTGCTTTGACTTCCTGCCCTCTAACGTCGTTCTTCAACAGTATCCTAAAAGTTATTCAATCCACACTTTCACATTACGTAACTTTCAAACTAAAGCTCATATACCAAATATAGCCCCATATATTGGGAAAATGTTAAGATATTAACAAACGAAAAATCATCCGTCGGGCAGGATTATAAAAAATGTTGCCACAGTCGAAGTTTTTTTTTTTCTTTAAACAAACTGTGTATATTTCCTTACAAAACCCATTTATGGCATTGGTTGCAACATTTCTTTGTTCCTGCTAGGCATTCTGCATGGCTGCTCGTCGAACTATTTGAAAGCTGACCGCCGTTTTAAGGCTAAGTCCTAATCATAGGTTATCGGTTACCCTCGGTACAACAGAATCCATAGTCTCTAAAAATGTTTCAATATCGAGTTGGTGGTGAGTAAACAAACAGGCAAGTTTGGAAGAGTATATACTAAAGGAGAAAGAGTTGTCAATGTAAAAGAAGCATATAGTGCACTGAATTGACTGAAATCTAATATGAAGGGCGTCGAAAAAAAAAACAGGAATATCACAAAACAGATTTATTAAGAAAAAATCAAGTTTTAATTCCTTCATGGCTTAATGTTTAAACGACTCAACAAATATGTAATATTGTTTCCTGTGGTCATTTATGTGTTTCTTTTTCCTTCGTTCTTTGAAAGTTTAGTAGTTGCAGTTTTCTCCAATAGATACAGCACAAAATCGCTAGAAATGGACATCCGCGGTTTTCCCCTCGACACTCTTCATATCACCAGCCAAGAAGATTCAACGCGAGAAAAAATAGTCTTAAATTTCCGTCGGGGTGGCAAATAATTAAACTTTATCAAATATACTTCAATGGCAGGAGCTTCATACAGAAGCTGGCATGGTTGAGTAATGATCAAGCTACTTATTGGCCATCAAAAACAAAGAAATCTGGTTCGAGGAATATGAAAATACTATTTTTTGTTTGAACATTGCAAACACACAAAGAGTGTGAGATTAGCACTGTGAACTCAACACCTGTTTTGTGTTGAAACTGAACCACAGAACCTTTGTTAACTTGCAACTGATTTAATATGTAATAGGGATAGCCATCTCTGAAGCACTGTCCCGTGATAAAATTAAGTTGGATTAACAGTTGTAGTTTTTTTTTCTGTGTATGATGTAAAATGGTTAAAATTAATGGGTTTTATAGTAGTGACACGAGAATTATTATTATGATGATGATAGGACTTAAATTCTTAGAGGAGTAAAAGTGTAAAATGATTATTATACAGTACCATGATGACATAGATTAATTCCCATCACAACCAATGGAAGTTTATATACTGAGACTGCAGAAGAGATAGTTACGTTTAAGGAGGATTCCATTTATGAATGCTGTAATCCAAGATCAAGTACCATTAGATTTTGGTTCATAATTTCAAAGACACATTCTGGACAAAATACTATCCCAAAAGTATTTGAATAAAGCCTTAAAATTACTTTTGACACTTTCTCTACGACAATAAAATGTATTAGTAAAGTAGTGATAGCATAGACCTCATAATAGATAGACTTAGCACTCTTCCCCATTTCTGGCTACGCTAAAACTAATGGATTTTTGTTCAGAGCACGTGATTTTGAATCCATCCGCTAGGTAGCTCTGCCATAGACGTCATATTCTACTATGAAGTCTATGACAGAGCTACCTAGCGGATGGATTCAAAATCGCATGCTCTGAACAAGTACCCATTAGTTTTAGCGTAGCCAGAAATGGGGAAGCGTCCTAAGCCTATCTATTATGAGGTGTATGGTGATAGCTCTGTTATCCAGATGAATATGACCACTGACCGGGAAATATGGTTGCTCGGTTCGATCTCTATTATTATTAGAGTACTGTAATGTGAGGATAGATTCAAGATAAGATAAAAGATAAAATGAATTATATAGGCGGTAACAGCAATGAGGGTAAATTCAGTAACCTTCGTACGTATTGAAAACTATATGATGCTCGAGTGTACTTAATATTTCTAGTTTTATAAAAAGAAAATAAGTTTTCCTCGTCGTATCGAGAATCGATTGACAAGCAAGCCTCTTGAATTTTTCCAGTGCTCGCTGCTTAGGTTGACCAGCACACATAATAAATGGAGATGCGCAGGAGAGATAATCATTTCTCAGTCACTCACGTCCCTTCATATATATAATCAGCATTTCCGCTCTCAGTAAGAGATCCTCTTGAAATATTGAACTCCTACTCTTTATAGCATTTCTTCGATTTCGATCCAATTGAATTGGTATCCTACTTCACTTCATCCTCCCCACTCACCCTATTGCAACCTCTTTCCTGACTCTCTCGTTCATCTACCCAGCAACCAACCACTATGTTTATTCTTTCTGTTGGATGGCATGCTCTCCTGTCTTCCCAACCTCCGACCAGATCCCCAGTCCACTTGACTTGAGGGGAATAGATAGAACCGAATGAGTGATCTCTGTAAATAATTAACGAAAAGTTCGCCAAGGACACGTTTCCATCGTCAAAGTACGGAGCGCTGAGTGAGAAGAGCATTGGACGAGATAGAGAATCGGAGAGCGGGCAGAGAAAGAAGAAGGAGATGGAGAGACTAAGTAAATGAGGAAATAATTAGTTTCCTTCTTGATGTTTCATTCTCTGCAAATTACAAAGCAGCAGAGTGTTGTTGTTTTTTCCATCAATTATTGGTCGTGATGACGAGTCTCTCGGAAATTAACCGAAACGTTTCAACTTTTGACGTTGTATGATTTATGACATGGTTTTCCAAAACATGATGGAATAGTTTTGTTACCGTTTGATCCTCATCTTCTTTCGTGGTAAAAAGACTAAATAAACACTGTTGCAACTACAGAGTAATGTCGTAGTTAACGTTACATATAAATGTATTATTTACTTTCATTATCCATGCATTTATCGAAATAATAACTTTCGAACATTATATGGTCTCAACTGTTTTCCATTCTTATATTTCTGTCCAAGTGGAAGATTCAATTTCCAACTAACTATTCTGTGGAACCGTGCTTGGATCCCGTAACCCTCAAAATTAAAAAAAAAAGAAGGTATAAAGTCAAGACTGTAATCCTAAACATGTCGTACGTCATCCCTTAAATTGTGGTACTTGTGCAAACAATAACGTCCGAGAAACAGAAAGAACGAAACAACACACATTGCTATTCTTATGGACATCCATACAAAAAAAGCGTGATCTTTTTCGGAGCAGCTTCAGTGAGGGTTATGGGTTTCATGCACGGTGCCACAGAATTTTAATTTCTGTAGTTTTGTTCCTTCTGATAGTTGACCTAATCTTTAAACTTTAGAATGTGAGCTTAATTTCTTAGTTTAGTACTTCATGAGTGAACGTGATTTGTTATATAGTATTAACATATGTCCAAATCTATTCAACACTCTGCTCACTTAATATCAATCAATTCCGTGCATATAATCTACTTTCTATAAAACTAATATTTTTGCTGCAAGAGGACAATAAGAACCATGGATCCAAGTTCCATAATGTTGTGCACTCCCGTCACTGGGTACATCATCATGTGCGAGGGAAACCAGCGCTGTGTTTTACTTCAGTGATACCACATGAATGTCTGAATGGTACCAACAACTACCAATTTACACCGGTGTATTATAATTCCGAGATATTCACCAAGTAAATGCTGGGTCACTTTGAGGACAGGGAAGATACTCGATTAGGCATAGACGGCAAAGGCACAAAATTCCACACAAATGAATTCCAATAACACATAGCAAGTACCATTCCATCATTCTCCTACATTCATAGGTGATGGACCCAAATCTTCAATAGACGTGTCAAGAACATCCCACAGGTGCCCCTCACATATTGATATCCCGAGACTGAGAGCCCATTCGATTATGCTGAAATTACTGGAATGCTCTTCTAACCATGTACAGATAACCACGTACATATGACACGCCGCATTCTCTTACTAGAAATATGATATCCTATTAATTGTACATGAAATTCGTGTATGGATGTAGAGAGTCCGCAAGGAGAATCTGTTAAAGTTATTTTTTGACATACCAGAGGTTCTACCTAATACCAAATGAACCCATTCCATATGAATAGTTGAAATGTTTGAGTTTATACCAGAGCCTAACCCTTCCATAAGCTAGTAGTTGAAATTATCGGGCGACGCTACCCACCACCAGTCTATCAAGGTCCAGTTCCAATGTTCACAAGCACAAAGCAAAGGCAGAGCTTTCTGACGCTATACTAGCAGTAAGACGCTTGTAGGTCGAATTCTATAATAGACCAAAGCAACTAACGAAAGTCTGTCTTATTGTTCAGGTGGAAAGCTTTGTGGTTTATCCTGGTTGTACTGATTTTTATTTGCGACACTTTCGCTTGCCTGTTAGTAACGATAATACCAGGGGAACGACGAAGGCCACTTAATCCAAAACCTTTCGGCGTACACTGCGCTATCCATGATGAGCTGTTGTTATGTCAGATGTGGTTTACTATCGACATATCCCATTCGTCAATGCCTCGGGCCTCTCGCGCACTTACGTTGATTAGCCATGCTGATGAATACATGTTGCATGCCTCTTCACTACATTGCAATTACTGTATAACGTTTAATTTGTACAGATAATTTGGTGTTTTCACTTTAACTTGTTTATTGCAAACAGTTTTCATAAGCTCTTTGAATAAATTGATACAAAATTAAGAAGGAGAACTCATCCTAAGACCTGAAGGTATTATGTTAAGGTTCGTTAAATATAAGTCATATTCGATTAATTCACTAATGTCAAGAGAACAGTTATTATCAATACCTTTGAACATTCTCAAAATAAACAATAACTGAAGAACTCTTATAGGAATTACTAGAATTGATATGGATCTCACTTCAAACCCTGCCCTCCCCGAAGTGTAGGGGTTGAAATAGTTACATTTTTTATATACTCTGGAAACATATTTCAAGTTCTATCCCGACTAAGGTATCCCAAGGTATCTTCAATCCCACCAGGCGAATACTAGAATGGTATGAACAATAGAGATACAATGATACCTTCACTGTTTTTCTTCCAAGACAAAATTTTATATTAATCTTAATGCACGATCAATTTAATAAATATAGTGTTTAAATTTATTTTTACCGCAAAGAACTTAGTTAACTCGGTGATTTTTCCCCCAAGTTCCATTTGTTTTCGTACGTTAAAAAGTTCTCTTGAGGTAGGGTAGAATAGTGAGAATACCGTTTAATTGGCGTGTGGCATCGCCTATATGTCTGTGACCTGCACCCTCTCAAAATTGAACGAGGTTTCCATCCTACGTTAATAGGTGGTCTCGTCCTTAGAATCTACATGCTCAGTAAGACAGACATCACAATTTACTGGAACAGTTTTACATCCAGAGTACTGAGGTTTCTTTCACTTAAGATAGTGCCCAATGGAAGTAAAGAAGTAATATAAAAATATGAGTTTTTAGGCAAACGTTTTTTTTTTTTCAGGCAACAACAACAGGAAATTCTGCTCTTCTCTGTACATTGTTTCTTCCTATTGATGAATTTGAAGCGTTGTATTATTTAATTAATGATTTTTCTTACATACAAGAGAGTAAAACCAGAGAGAAAGGACTTAAGTCCATTCTCTCTGGTAAAACGTGCAAGTCATGAAACCAATTTACTAGTGAACCACATTTGCTTAGAATATTACCTTACCTTTCACTAATTAAGCATATCTTTTTCTAAAGAATATAGAATATATGGTTTATTCCACTAGATATTGTTCTTCTCCGTAGTAAAACAAATTCACTAAGGATTGTGGCTCAAGTTACTTACTAATGATGAATATTTTACTAATGAGGGAACTCTCTTTATGACAAAACTCAGATCAACGTCAAACCTGCAGCGTATTGTTGATGTGTTGAAATGAATCAAATACTGATATTCCCTGTAAATTCTGCTATATATAGTCACAACAATAGTTGAAGATCTTTTAACTTTGCAAAGTACTGTGGCACTTCCCTGAAAGATAATAGATATATCCCTTAATAGTTCTGCGAAAACGTTCTCCATGCTTTTACGATATTTCTCATTTTCTTCTTACAAATAGTTCAGTGGAATTAATGAACATTCCAATAAATACGGTGGAAGAGTTGATTACTAAATAGATGTTCAGAAGAACAGTAGATGTTCGCAGAGTTTGCAACTCTTGTTCTGACATAACCGAGACGTTACACTACGCGAATGTTCAATACATTATTATCAATGCACTGTGGATGTTACATATATATCTGAATTTGCCACAGGAGATAGCAACCTTGTAAGACAGTAAGTGACACTGGGAGTTCATTAAAATACACGAGATTCATAAACCTTAGCTCAATATAAAGCTCTTAATCCCTCTGAATACCAACTATTAATATTAATCCGAAGTAGTGTCTGCCATGGACATGTTCAGTACGTTTTTCACCATACCTACTTGATGGATCGTAGAAATAAAAAGTTGGCAACGGTGAGACGGCTATCCGAAGTAAGACAACATTACATGTCTTCTTCGGACAGTTCGTTGATCTAATCAATACTGTCTTGATGCGTCACTGTGTCTTGAATGTAGTGTTTCTGTTTTTTCTAACTTTTTTTCTATTTTGGGTACCTTCTTCTAAGTAACTGAATGTTTCATTACACAGTTTTCTTCCATCTTCAGTTTCTTATTCCCACTTACAAGGAATGTTACCTTAGTTCTGTAGGCAGAACTTCTGGAAACTTGGCAGATAGGAACTACGCATAAAATAAACGAACACACGTTTTCTTCTTTTCTGCGAAGAAATGGTTTGAGCGGGCAAAATTGAAATATCGAAATACTGCAATGCTTTTTGAATGTTTTTCAGACGACTCTGAAAGTGTCCAGGGAAACATGAACGATTTGGATGAAACGTTGGGCATATTATATATAGTAAACATAAAATAAGCAAACACTTTATTTTTCAGTGGAAAAATGATTGGAGGGGGTATGTTGTCCCCTCCAAGTATATTGTCACGTAGAGTCATCATTGTACGTGAATCCAGAGCATATCCAAATTAGTGCCAGCACGATTTTATCGTAACTTGGCACATCAATCAATATTAGACTAAAATGAGCGAATATGTGTTGTTTTTTCTGCCAGAAAACGATTTGAGTGGGGCGAAATGTCACGATTTGAAATATCTTTCAGACTGCCTTGAAGGTGACAGAAAAATATGAGCGATTTGGATGAAACTTTGCAATTCATTTTTAGACTAACATAAGCGAAATACTGGCTTTTATTTTCTGTGGGAAAGTGGTTTTCTTCTCCTAAAAGCAAGTATGGCCCAAAAAAATCTAACAGAAAGGCAATTCGGTAAATGGATACTGCGCGTAAAAAAATTAGATACGTATAAACATAATGTACAAATAATATATATCACAACTCAGGGTGACGCCTGTAATTAGAGGTGTGCCTTACTCAGGTACGTACTCATGAATGATAAAATGCATTAAATTGGAAATTAAAAAATCATATGTTGTGAAGGTTCTGCTCCTAAACGTAAAATTAGGTTTACCACGTGCTTTAATAGCGATATTCTATTAACCGAACGCGAAGGTCAATTGTTATCTTACATTATTATCAAGGAATGACATCGTAGTATGAAAAGGCATGTTATCGTTAAAGTGCAGCAGGTGGTTTGAAATAACCCTGATTCTGCGGTACGTGGAAAACAGATCTTGGTAAATTCAACACACGATAGATGTGGCAACATTGTAGTCTTCCTTCAGCTCTTCCTGTTATCAACTCTTGCTCATACCCCTTCACTCCATAATCTCGAATCCAAACTCGTGGAGAAAAGGAATTGGGTCTCTTCTGTACGCCTAATGCCGCGTATTCACTCGAAGACTTTTGTCGTGAGACACGCAGACTCAGGTCGGCCGACAGTCTGCAGACGTGTCTGCCGACAGTCTTGGATTTCTCCACAGACCGACCGCGGTCAGTTTTCAAAGAGAAGTCTTTGGATTTTTGTCTCCCGACCGAGATGGAAGACACAGACAAAGGTCCTCTGGTGTGGACGCAAAACAAGGGGTCAAATGTCTTCCACGGCTGAGTTTGGTGCTTCTGCTACCCTCTTTCCACCCCCTACCAGATGACATAATAGCCACAGTGTGCAGAAAAAGATTGTTGGTTGCACGTGTTGTATCAGTTTTCTGTCTTTTTTCATTTGTGTTCTTTCGCCAGATTTTGGTAGCAATGTCATTTATTTGGAAAGTGCAAGATACCTTGCGTGTTATAGACGATATCCAAGGATTGCCTATTCTGTGGGACACTACTTGCAGTGACTATTAGACCGGAATAAAAAAATCGATGTTATTGTGGAACTATCAAAAAAATATGGCGTTAGCTCGGCAGAGATGGAAAAAATAATTCAAAATTTGAAAACTCAGTTCCGTCGAGAGCATAGGAGATTTACAACGCTCAAATGCAGTGGAGCAAAAAGGCAGTAAGAATTATTAATTTGAAATTATTTATTTACAGGCTATAAACCTACCACATTCACTACTTTATTATAATAATAAAGTAGTAGGTTCATTAGCCTGTAAGTAATTAATTTCGAACTAATAATTCTTACTGCCTTGTTTTAAATACAGACATCAGGCTGGACTGATTAGTTTTTACTACGATAGTTTTG
>JAGDQP010007986.1:7776-42105 GCA_022664845.1 Lepisma saccharinum | reverse complement strand
TATATATATATATATATATATATATATATATATATATATAATTCGTAAATGTCTCTTGACCATCCTTTAATCTTGTTTTGTTCTTCACATCGTCATTGAAACTTTTGTTACAAGTATTGTTAATTTTCTTTCACCCTGATAATTAACTGCAGTTTATCTCTTTGATTAAATGTCTATTTTTATTTGGTTAGGTTAGGTTAGCTTGATAAATGGGTTCAACATGAGGGTAGCAAAGCACGCCGTCTTGAAGTATAAAGTTCTCAAGTTAAAACTTTGTGTTCCATTTCTGTCTTATTAGCACCTTTGCAGTAGCTGGATAATGATGTACCTTCGGGTACTGCTCAAAGTCACCCACATCATCACCAAAGCGTTGTTTGTTGTTTGGTTGTCTGCTGTTGAATTTATTTGTAATGCCTTCCCACAGAGATATCGTACCATCATTGCAGACCTTTACTGTACTGTAGTGTAGGTGGGATATTAACCAAATCCTCACCTCAAGCAGCTCACATTGGTCAACAGGCATGACTTCATTTTCTTTCACGATAAAGCTCATGAATTGTAGCTCACGACTCATGAATTGTAGCTCGTGACTACAAAAGCACATGAATTGTAGGCTGAATCCCATCGTCTCCCTCTGTACTTGCTTTATCTATCAACAACGGATTATCACCTGGTCTTGCACTGCTTCTGGCTTAGAGAAGTGTCGCTAGGGAGAAAGAAATTGTCGTTCTGAATAAATATTCCTCAAGTTACAACCAGGAGACCTTTCTCGCTGCAAGATCTAGGGCTTGGAAAATCAAGAGAAGATGTGTATGGCTGCAGATGGTTTGGTTCTTATTACTACCGTATTTATCTATTATAAATCACCTGAAAGAGAGACTCAGATTTTCAATAGTACCAACTCATTGTTTTGTGATCAAGTTGAACATCAAACGCATCTCACGTTTGCGTCAATTTTCGAGTACTCATCGGCTCTTTAGTGTCAATGTCCTCAGCTGTGATCTGAAAGCAAATTCATTATGAATATTACTACAATAATTTGCATCTGTATTTATATCCTCTTCGTTAAAAACTATTATGAAATAGGAAAATTGTTTTCAGGACTGAGACAACAGGAGCACACAAGCTCAACTTTATCAAGTTTCTTTTTCTTTTTTTTTTTTTTTCAGGAAACTAACGTACAGTGCATAAGAGCATTCAGCACTTCAGCACTAAGTCATAAGACCACATGAAAACTATATAACTTTCTTTTCCTTTTCAGTTCGATAAACATAGCCGTCCGATGCCTCTTGTTGTAGCTGGAGGTGGAGGAGGGCTTGGCTACACTCTGGGCAACGATCTCTTCCTTCAGAATGGAAAAGGAATGAATAACAGCCTACCAGGTGTCAATGGAAAAAGTGAGAACGAGTTGGCAGGTAGGACAATAAGAACATCTATTTTATATATAATCAATACACTATCTACTTTCAAATGTAATTGAACGCTGCCTTTACACTTCCTTTAAAAGTACATTATGGATCAATACCCCAGCAGCTATCATGCCAACCACTGTTTGAGGTTAGCTACATGTTGGCGGAAGACTATAAGTAGCATATTTCTAAATTCTTTTTGTATCATAGTCTATTTTGCTTTAGATGTTAGTCGTGTCGTCCTAAACTTGACTCGGATTTTAATTCGTCCCATAAGTGCCCTATTAAGGGCCTGAGTGAACTAGATCAATCAGCGAACATTGCTATCCTGATACTAGTTCAAAGTGATCCAGTAACACGAAACCTGTCAGTATAGCTTGTTAGTAATATGAGTGCAATACTGAAAAACTTCTAAAACATGGGAAAACGTTATGATGGTGGGAAGCGTTTGGAACCAACGGGATAATGTGACGAGAAACGATACCAAACTGTAATACTACTACTACCACCGTGCTTACATTGGGTACAACATATTTTCCTGTAGTATCGTCTCAGTTGGAGGTCGTCGTACTCACACACTTTGAACTGAACATAGATAGTTGTAAATATCTACTGATTCATCCACCGAGCAGTTCTGTACTATTGCGCTCTCCAGTTTCAGTGTTTTAGCTTAGCTACTGACATTCATTGTACGTAGGACGTATGAGGAGTAATTCTGAGAAATAGTGGGTCTACCTGACTTCGGAATGCACATTCTCCAATCCTGCTACGGAGTAAAGCCTCTGGTTGTTGCTCGCAAGTGTCGATCGGGCTGTTTGGATGTCAAGTTAAAGTTTTCTGTTATCTTTAGAAGTCAGTTTCCTGTGTCACTCTTGCACGTGACATATTTTGCCAATTCCCTCTCCAGAGAGCTCTCAGTTTCGCAATGCAAAGGTTATATTAGGCTTAGGCTGACTACTTCAAATTCTGTAATATCTTCACCACGTCCTTGACTCTTGCATGAACTGTACAAGGAAACGGCGACATGTATCATAAGGACTAGTCCAGATCATCAATCTGTCACTATAAGACGGTGCGCACACCAAGGACAAAACAATCGTACGACTGTCTGGCTTCTGTCTGTGGCAATGCATTTTAAATTAGAGTGCGCACACCAACGACAACGACAACGACAGCAGAACGACAAAAGTTTCGTCGAACCTGCCCAACAGCCCGCAGACAAAACTGTCTGCGGACTGTCACCAGGGCTAGCTCACAATATAGAATAGCACTGACGTACCGCAGACCTTCGGAAAGCAGTTGTACGACAGCTATATTCTTTCATCAGTGACCACAGAATTAATATCTTTTTATATGTATTGTTGGCCTAATGTGTGAAAATATTGAAACATTGATCGAAGAAGTCGAAAAGCGGCCGGCTTTTTATCACAAAAGTTTAAAAGAATATTCAAACACAAATATCATTTTCTTGTAATATGTCTGTGTTGCAACTGAAATTACGTTCATTAGAAGGAAGAATAATTTTATTTACTAGACTTTTAGGATCTGTACTTCAACATTACAAATAATGAATTTCCACGTAAATGTGAAAAGCATGGGCGAATTTAGTAAAGTGACTCAAACTCCTGAAATTTAGATTTGATACAAAATGTGCATAGTTCAGGCGCAGTATATATATTTTAGAAACTTTTAATTGTTGCGTTTAGGTATCTTTGGGTAAGGTCGGAATAGGGTAGGGCAGGGAATAACACAGGTAGCGACCAGAGTCTTTGCCACGGTGCCATAGCGACATTCGCTCGGTAAAACTGAGGAACCCACAAGCAGGCTCAAGTCCTGACGCCAGCCATCCTGACAGGTTTTCCCAGATTTTCTGGCGTCCTTCAGACTTTTGACAGGCTTAGGTTATAGCTGCCAGTATATTGCCATGAAATATTAAAAAATCCAACTCTGTGGCTTATGGAACTCGAAAGTTCATCGCCGCTATAACAAACTTTCGCTTGGCAGGAGCACGCCACTTTTTCATCACAAACGGGGAACTGTCGGTGTACCTGACGAAGTGCGACTGTCTCAAGTTGGAGATCATCTTCCAGAAAAAGGAAACACTTGTACAAGATGCAGAATTCGGAAGACTTCCTTGTTTATTACTTTTCAAGAACAAAACATAGTTCCACTATTGTTGTAAACTTTTATTCATATATGATGAATTTCTAAGTCAAAATGCAAATATTATTCCTTGAATTCTTTTTTATATTATACAATGCAATTGTTATTGAAGAAATCTGCAATTTTATCTAAAAAAGAGAGTAGAAATTAAAAGTTGTATCTTCACTCTATGGATTTGCTTCAATCAAAGGTCCATTGGAAATCATTAAATCCAGTTGTGCCCATTGGAATATATAATTCCAACGTACAATGTGACGTCATCACCTAGACTAAAAATTCTGGTAACCACAAAATGTGATATTGTATACCAAAATGATTTACAAGAATGCTATTCCTAAAATAGTCATGTTCAAATTTTCCCGCCGACAGATCTGGCCCCAGAGTGCGCGGGTATCACGACAAAACAATTTTGTCCTTGAAGTGTCATGCATCGTGCACGACAGTGTACGACTGTCTTGTCGTCAGTCTGCGGTAGCCCTAAGTGTCGATATATTTTTGGTAGATAGTGTATTATACACAAAATGCTAAAATGCCTAGTATTTAAAAGCACAATAAGATATAAATTTATCCTGTATATTTCACTCGACTTCAAATTATCTTTTACATTTCTACAGAAGTACTAACTTCTTGTCAACGGTGACCCCACTGAAATTTTCAGCTACTTATATTTCTCAAAAGTACAAATGAAATATTTTTCCTTTTATGGCTTTTAATATTTCTTCTTATATTTTTGTATCCCAAAAGGAATTTATATTCGAATCATTTTTACAAGTTTACACAGAAAATTTCATTAGTTACCGTTGGGATCAACCGGTGACCCCCGATGGTTATTTTCCTCTCACACAGAACGTAGAGCTGTTATTGCATTGAATATGGTAAAATATGTTTAGAAAGGGCCGTGAAACGTTTTTTTTTTAAACTTAATCGCAAGAGTGTGTTGATAATTCTCCTATCAAAGAAGATTCCTTGTCTCTATCTTGGTTACGTGGCACCAAAACAGAGAACTATAAATTACTGAAAAATTCCATCAATTGCAATTTGGGTTAACGGTGAGTCAATTAGTTATTTTCTCTTCATAGAACTTACATTGAACCTTGCAATACATGTTGGAAACGACTGTGAAACGTTCTTTCTAAATGTACCTGCTTGAGTGTGTAGATATCCTCCCATCGAAGAAGGTTCTATTTCAGAATCATTCAGTCGTATGGGGCCAGGATGGGTAACCATCAGAGGCCAAGATGGGTAATCTAATTCTAAATTCACAAAGTCCGTCTGGTTCGAACAACTCATTTGTATAAAATGTGGAAAGAATACAATAATGACAATAGGTAATTGTCAAGGGTTCGTCTAGTTTAGAGAATAAAAAACATCAATTTCTGTATATGTATATTTGTCATGGTACATGTCTCACTTATATTTTTGTTATAAATGCAAAATGACAGCTCATAATTTCATTAACACGAAACTTTATAATCAAACATTCCACAAAATAAATTTCAAAATATTTATTTAACATCTAGCGTCAACGTTGACCCCATGTATTCAGTGTAACAGTGAAACTGAAGTCGGTACTACGAGGGTTAATTTGGGATGTCAGTAGAAATTTAAATATAGTAAATTATCAGAGGTTGTTCGTGATGTCAGCACTGTAACACTTAGGTTCATTCAAACTGGCGGTTAGGTCCTACAAGCGAAAACAATGTACTTACCTAGAAATGATACATATTGAAACCAACGAGAGGGTGCAATTGGACGAATGACGAAAAACTCGCTGCTTAGGAATTATATAATCACTATTCTGTTTCTTTATTTCAGACCACTTAGAAGTGAGAGAATAGGACCAAGAGAGGCACAGGTGCGCAGTCAGCGCTAAAGAAAGAATCTCTCTTGTTTTTTCCAACACCATAATTAACAATTTATATATCTTAGCGATAAAATATAAGGCAAGAAGTTGATGGTCTGAAAGGAACGTAACAGTATAGCCTCTACAATGCCCTGTTTGAAAATAACGAACAATCTAATCATGAATAAACAACCTCTACTTGTTAAGCAAGACAGCTCTTGTATTTAAAGCCTTAACAGCAAGGCTATCACAGTCATTTGAGTAGCCCAAGTAATTAACAATCAGGATAATTTTTAATCTTTGCTTATAGTAAGTAAGGGCACACCATGAATATTCTGTTTCTAACCAGCATATCTTGCTTATATGGAAGACATATTTGAACTAATATTCACTGGCATCTTACATGGTATTCTTAAAGAACGTGTCGTTGCAGGAGATCAGAAGTCTGGTGGTTATTGTAACGGCCTACTAACGTAAGATACCGAAGTCAAGTCCCACAGAAGAAACAACACTCCCGAAAGTGAATAAAGAACCTGAAAACGATAAAAGGCTTTTGTTAAAAGCACCGTATTGTAGTAACGTGTTTGTATATAAACAATCAACAAAGTTTAAGAATCTGAATAAATATTGATAAAAAAGTAACCATTGTTATGAGGAACCATGGAGATGCTATGGAAGATCGGATTGTTCTTGATTGCACAAGAATGGTGATACGAAATGACGAAGCAAACGTAATGGCTTAAAAATATACCGAAGTCTGTATCGTCTTCAATTCTATCCCTTATGCATTTTAATTGTGCTATGTTTTTTATTTTAGATTATCTGAGAGAACTGAAAAATATATGCTAGTTAGTATAACTAAAAAATGTTCCTGTACAGTTCTAGACATAAATATCCTGTGTGATCCTTCTACTTAGTGTTATTTCAAAGACTATATTAAGAATTTGACAATCTATGGAAATATTTAAGGAACAAGAATGAAAAGAAATTGTGTTAAATTCGTTTTAAAGGTTTTCTTGGTACTTATAAAATTAAACGTAACATCCTCTTCTTTTAAGGTGCTGGTGGTGGATGGAAGGACACAACTCAGAATGCAGTGCAAGGCCAATCACTGTTGGAAGGAGGGCTTGGAGGCGTGGGTTGTAAAGGCAGTACCCGTCCAACAGAGGGAGGCTTTGGAGGGGGTGGAGGAGGATGTTCTGCTGGAGGAGGAGGAGGCGGATATACAGGTAAACATTTCTCTATTGTTGTTTCAAAACATTTAACTTCAGAAGGGTACTGAAGAGATATATAATATCGGGTCTTGTGTACTGACTACTGTAGGCTTTTCATCAGTTTCACCAACTGAATACAGTATTGTATAGAGACAAAGGCCCTGGCCGCTAGCTTCCCTAACTCCAGAAGAGTGATTCCCCAAAACCATCATTCCTCTGACATATGATGAATTTAGATCATACCTTCCTGTCCAGGCAATAAATGTATCTTTAAGAAATAAAATATTACCATAATAATTACTGACAATAATCACATCGTATACGAAAACAAAATATATCTTAGAAATATCATCAGTTAAAACTATTATCAATACGTCAGTGCTATTTCACGTTTCATCCTTCTTTGTTGGTGCGGAAATGCTTGATTTGGGGTAAATTATGAGTCAGAAAATTGTTTTAGAACCCGAAGTTTCTTCTCATTTTGTGTAACTAGAATCATGTAGTTTTGTAACGTTGCTGCTGAAGAAGTAGACATTAATCTATCTAGAATATTTCCTCTTAATCAATAACAACGCGTGTTTTCGATCGAATGCAGCAAATCGTGATTATAATTAACCGAAAATCTGCTGCAGTTGCTTTTCATTCATCTAAGTGAAAAAGCACTTATTTTGTACTAAATATGAAAGTCTAGACGAAGCTGATTACGGTAGAAAGTAAAATATTCCAGGGTTAATCTTCATTTGTTTTCTATTTTAAGTAAAATGCGTATTGTTGTTAAGCAGTTATAAGCCTAAGTTAATCGAGGGACGCTTATGCTCCGCGTGTCGCAAGGCAAAGGCAACGTACCTAATAAGTTAGTATGTCTATTGTCTTTGCTTTGATGCAGTTAGAAACATTCGTAAGTGAAATATGTAATGACTAAGAGACCATTGTAACAGCCCTAATTATTTCTCTTTTACCCGAACGTGTCCATTTGGATCGAATCCTGCGTAAGAATGTCACTATAGACAACATAAATTTGTTAGTGTTTTTAAGAGTACAACTTGAGATAGTGCTTATAATTAAGACTAAGCTGTAGAGTCGATCTTTTCGTTTCGAAGGCGCTGCCGCATAGGGTGGATCTAATAGAGTGTTTACCGAGCGGCAGTAGCACAGTTACTAGAGCGTTGGGTTAGGCATCCGAAGCTCCTGAGAACGACCCCAGCGGTGACCATCCTGACTAAGGTTTTCAAAGTTTTTCCTAAGTCTCAGCAGGCAAATGCCTTCAGACTAGACCCTGGTCAATTCAAGCATCATCTTCTCTATCTTATTCGGGCGTGAGCCAAAGCCATAGAAAATTTCTTCTGGGATATTTCCATAATCTCTCAGACTGTGGCATTAATGTCAAGAATAAAATCAGCAATTTGTGATTCCATTGTTTTACAAACACCTATCATAGGCCAAAGAAACATCGCAATATCTCGTCAGGATTCAAAGCGCTAACTCCGAGATTCTGAAAATCCTCTAAAATGTTACTGAGTGTAAGAAAGAACGTTACCAAGTTTTTTAAACATTTCATTTTCCTTCTATTTTCTAGGTGGAAATGCATGGTCAGCAGTTAATGCTACCGGAGAAGGTGGCTACTCTTACGTGAATCATGGGCTTAGGACAGATATTCAAGAAGGTGTGAACGAAGGACCTGGAGAAGTGTACATCATTCCAGCAATTGATGGTTGCAATTGCGATTTCCGCTGCGTGGCTTTAGATGAATGGCGGAGCCAGACAATTTGTCTCTGTCCTCACGAATGGAACTTGGGAGAAGATGGATTTACATGTCACCGTAAGTATTGACTGCAATTATCCTCAATTGTTGGTTGATTTGTTGATATGTGTTAATATACGAGTAGTAGCCGTTTTCAAATAAAAGCACGTTTAACTATAAGTTTGTTGTTAAAGAATACTACATGAGGTAGCATGAAGTTTAGCAAAGACATACAATGAAACGGTATAATAGCATTTTTATTTTGTAGATCTCAGAAACTATGGGTCATAGAGATACGACACTTGGCCAATTTACAGATCTCCTTATGAGGAGCATAGAGGTTGCCATAACTACATTTTGTAATTTTTTAGGGGATACTCACTTTGTTTTCCCAGAGACGAATTATTGTATGGCTGCGTTCGAAGTATAATAACTTTCTCCATTGATTTTTGTTTTAGTTAGAAGTAAAATTTTATGAAAACTTTACCGTTATTTTACAAGATTATACGCGTACTACTGTCCTGTGCAACTATTTCTGCCTTCAGTACCAACACCCTCTTTGAGTTAAATTTGTATTGAGTGTTAAACACTCCTCTTTAGATAGTGTTTGTTCTTTCAATGTATTGTATCGACCAAAATCTACAATCGGGATTTACTATCTTATTGGATGTGTGCTATATCACAAATAATAAACTTCAAGATTATATAATACAAATCATTTATAAAGATATAAATTCGGGGGAGAATGAGAAAAGAATATTCTTTGCTAGCTGATTCACCAAACAATTTATGTTCTATGAAAATGTTGTACTACGTTTTCTTACACCCTTAAGTCTATATCTACTTTCTGTTACAATGTTCACACCTTATTGTGCAATGGTGCTAGTGTAATTATTCCTATGTATATCCTCGTTTAGAATCTCTGGAACAAAATCTAAACCAGGGGTTGCCAGATCCAGAGAACGTATAGACTAGTAAATTCCACGAAGTTCTGGAAATAATCCTTTTGGGAATATAATGGAGAGTATCCTGCCATATAATGAACGAATTATTAAAGGATCTCTTGCTTTTCTTGCTTGCATTCAACCAAATTAGTAAAAGAAATAAATAAGAAGCTATTTTCCTTGATACGAGTATTGAAATTCATTCACTAAAAGCAGAAAACAAAACAATTGGAACTGCTTCAAAAACAGGAAGAAGCTCGGTCGTCGAAACGCAAACCGTGATCATATAGCTCCATGCAATTTTACCGCTCCATGCAATAACTTGAAAATCAAAATTTCAGGGGAAAGGTAGCCAGTATATTGGTTTGTCGTCATGGATACGAGTATCCACCACCGTGGCAACATTTTCATGTGAAATGGTTACGAGGGAGAAGCAGGATGAAAGAGGGTGTGTGTGTGTGTGAGAGAGAGAGAGAGAGGGAGAGGAGGGGGAAAGAAAATTCAGGAACATCTGTTTGAAAAAAATGTTCCTTTTTGTATGTTTCATTAAAGTTTCTTGATGGTTTCTGTTTTCATTTTTACCACCGTATTTTGCAGGTGTGTGCATATATTTTCCTTGTGCATCATATTGATTCCAACCTAGCATAACTTTCAATACACACACACACACGCTTTAAAGATGGAAGATGAAAGGACAGGAGAGCACAAAGAGGGAATGCTTCAGAGAAAACATGGAACATTACCAAGCTTTTCTAATTATTGAGAAACGTTTCAACTTGTTCTGTTCCGTAAAACCCAATACTATTGGCTTATGTATTACGAGTAATTTAAAGCTTTGTGTTGTGGATCTCCAATACGCAATAGTGTACTAAGCAACAATTATTATTTTCATTTCAAGTATGAAGTGAACATCTGTGACCTTTCTTGTAGAGCGAGGAATCGATATTTCTGTTCCTCTGGTTCTTCAGATGAATACCTTTTACTTTTGATCCGCATTTTGCAAACCTTTCTTTCACTTCTTACGCCAGGCCCAGATGTACCGCTTTCTGCTACACTTGTCTGCACAATTCGTGACGTTCAGACCATATCGCGTGTAGACAGCAAAATGGTAGTTCTTCCAGATCTGCGCGGACACGGAAGACTGACAACTAACACTATTTCAAGTGGCCACTCAGATCTTGAATATAATTTATATATATATATTGAGTGTAAACTAGCGCCAGATATTCATAAGTGACCGACTACAAACAATGCTATTACTAACTTTTCCCGCCATTTTTTCCTCAACCACTGACCAATGGCACCTAATCTTTTCCACACAGATTCAGTTTTGTATGCTGATTTCAAAGATACATATAATTGGCTAGACTCTATATATTTTCTTTATCTGAGTATCCATTTGAAATAGTGTTGCTTGTGAGTTAAAAGACGATTTTTAAAAAAGATATCGTTTTTCGACAAGTAGTTCAGATTTCTAGATCCTCAGTAGCTAGGAATCTGAAATGAACATTTTTTTTACTGTTTCTAGCGTCACTAATGACTGTAAGTGCATGTATATAATGTTTTTAAGTCCGTACTTAAAAATCTCGCCAATCATCTGCTTCGTCACTTTGTCCCCAAAATAAATATACCACTCCCACTGCACCACTTTGTACGAAAACTTTCATGGAGACGGTTTTTCTCTTTCGTTCCTTTAGTAAGACATGCGACGAAAATTGTTAGTCATAGTCATTGACCTCTATCTAAAAGCTATAATGGACTGATCGATGCTATTAAAAATGTAATGAATATATGAGAGCAGGGAGCGGAGGAGACAGTAAATGCCTACCGTCCACTTCCAGCCTAGATCAATATGGACCAAATTTTCAGTTCTAACGCAGTTTTTACGCTTGTTATCGCTGTGAGTTCCAGTGTTTCTATTGATATCTTAATTCTTGCAAAAGACGTAAATATTATTTGCAGCATGTACTATTGTATGCACAGTCCGGTACGTGCATAATTCAAGAATTAATGCGTTCAAAAACAGAGAACACCACGGTAAGAAGCGTAAAAACTGAGAACTGAAAATTCAGATCCTATTGGTTTAGCCTGGAAGTGAACAATCAAGGTTAAATGTTCGCTATGGTTTCCGACATGTAGGGGACCCTCCTTTTATCCCTACCTCTTAGCTGTATTAGCTCCGGCTCCGGATCGCATACCTGAAGGGTACCTCGAACTCAATATCATTCTCCTCGGAACCGGGGTAGGCCATCCCCCGGGGATGTTAGCCACTGATCGGCATCAAGTCAGGGAGACATAGGACCTGAATTGCTCAATATTATAATTTAGGGTGGAGGGAGGGGGGATATTTTTCTTTGGTCCAGTTGCCGCATATCAAACCTAGGTCCTATTTTTCACGGATTGGGTATTTATTTATTTTTTCATCAGAATTTTCAATGATTTACATTTAATTTCTATTATTATTATTAGGGACTTAAGTTATTATTTCTTTATTCATTATTTACCATTTCATTTGCTGTGACTTTCCTTAATGCTCCCATCTGTAATATAAAGTATTTCATTTATTTTACTTTCTATATATGTATTATGATATTCCATAAACATAATATTTTGTAGATTCATACACAAAAGAAAACTAAACCCACACACATATCGAAAATAAAAAAGCATCCATATGCACGTATTATCTTTACAATTGAGTACATAATGAATATTCATTGTTTGCTCTCTTTTAACATTACTTGTATTAACTGACATTGTATGATGTTTGTAGAAATATACCGTATAACGATTTAGTGAAAGCTAGGCACAAATCTTTGAATTCTAACACGTATTTACATGTGACCATATTATACTTGGCTATTTCTATATTTGAATATACATATTCATTTCTTCTTCTTTCTTTAAACCCTTCTTTTAGTTTTTCTTTCTATTTGAATATTAATACTATATACTGTGTATTGTTTTGTAGATAAATATATGATATTTTGTACGATTAAATTTCCTTAGACCAAGACAATATTAATATTCTTACAACTCGTAAGCTACAAACACAATTTCAATAAACAAATACAAAATTCATAATATGGCGCTATTTAACTTGCATTCCGCTAACATTATCTAAACACAAAAGTATTAAATTTATAATATCACACTAATACGGTATAATAATATTTATGTTTTATTCGCTTTTCCCTCTCAAAGAAAAAATATATTTCAAAATTGTATGATATGACCATTTTTATTAAGAAAAGAATATATACCCGGAGAAACATTTACCACGAGACACATCTATTCACACATTCATTCATTCATACTACTATTCTAATTCTAATATTGAAGAAAACTAACTAAAACTAATTGGAGATCTGGTTGCATGCAATACGGCCGCTGGAGTCTCCTCCTACACATCCTTAGATTGGGGCGGTGTCCTGACTCCTCCTCTTCTATCGCTTCCCCCTCCACTACACTACACATACCAGCACACACACTATTCACACGTTCTCTGCATATTTCCACTTTCCCTTAGAATATGTCTTGTGTGGTCATTGTTTCTGCCATTCAGAGCCCCGGATACCGTTGTTGTCCATACCAAAGGTTGGCAACATAGGCTCTAGGGACAGTTAATCGTTTATTTTCTCTAGCGTTCGCGGAGACATACTAGTTTACTCATTCATAATGTTCCTGTACATACCGACAAAAAAGGACAGTAGTCACAGTTTTGTTATGGTTCCTCGTCTTTATATTATCTGTTTGGCAGATATATAATATTTTTCAGTGGCGGCATATTACTTATTTCTATTGATATACTTCATTTTGCAGAGGTATGATATCCTTGTCGCCAAACCAATCCAGAATGTTTCTTTCCTCTTCGCTTCTTAGTATATCTACGTTTTATTTGTTCCTCAATCTCTCCCTGAATTCCACTATTTGATTTCTTTGCTGATTGTCTTCATTTTACTGATAATTATTACACTCAATGACCACATGCGCCGGTTCTTCCAACAGTACTCGATCACTCCAGCGTCGTTACGTAGAGCTCCATGGTAATAGCATTTGCTTCATCGTAATTTCACTGATCTGAATGCAAAAGTCTGTATGAAAACGGAGCTGTGTGGACACCCAAAGTTTACAACGTGTAAATACCGTATTAAATGAAACTCTTACTAACTATATAAAATATATTACAACTATTCAGTTTTTGTTCTATAATGTTTACAATATATTGTTACACATGTCTTTAGTTATTGTTGTTCTTTCATTTCAGTTATTGATGAAGTACACGAAGTTTCCTTGGCTTCCATTATCTTACCAATTGTTGGAGGCGTCATTCTGATTTCCAGTGTTGGAGGGCTGTGCATGTTTCTATGTAAGTATACATATTTAAAAATAATAATAATAATAATAATAATAGGAAATTATTTGACTTTTTGTCCATAGATATAACTAATTTTTTATTACTTTTGTCAGGATTGGCTAATTAAATTATTCACTGCGTTTATAAGTTTGTTCTCTATAGCTTGTTTAACCTTTCTAAAGGAAATTAATTGTCAAATTCCATTTACCGGTCCAGAGTTTGATCTATACTGTTGCAGCTTATGGGCAACAGCTGCAGTTTTACTTACCGTACTTCCCCCTGACGCACACGAAATTCCTTTACTGTTATTTGTCTTAACGATTGAAAATTTTCAGGCTTTTATAAAACTTTTCATAACCTTGATTATATTAGAGCAGTTCAATTTATTCTTGCGATCACCAATCTTATTTAACGAAGATTTCTGTCAGTTAGTTCTTGAACGAGATGATATATACTTTTCCTGTATCTGTCCACGGTTGCTTTGTTGCTGTCTGTACAGAAAGTATATAAACCTTTGTGCGATGGTCACATGCTCTTAGGTGCCAAGGTCTCGGGTTCGAATCCCGGCAGGGCATGGATGTTTGTGACTTTTATTTTTCTTAAATCTATATATTTAAGATTTGTATTCGTATCTATGTATTCGAACAGAACAAGCCGAGGTCATTGTATGCTAAAATGACAAGTAAAGGTGAATATTATTAAAGTTGATTCTCTTCCTCCCACTACAAATACTACATTGCAAAAAATAGTATCGGTGTTAATTCTACAAAATTCTAAAACACAGAGCAGTGGCACGAAGAACACTACCAGTTTTGTGTGTTAAGTCAACACAGAGGGTCTGCGGTTATGGGTCAAACGGAATAAGTGTTCGTCGGTGTAATGTAATGAAACGAGAAGACGTTAATAATAATATAATCTTCTTCTCAGTCTTTGTGTGTCTCTCTGTCTGTCTCTCTCTCTCTCTCACACTCTCTCTCTCTCTTTCTTTCTTTCTCTCTCTGGATCGATATGCGTTCTCAGAGTATAATATAGAATCAGAGTGTAAAGTGAAATCTTCATAAACTTTCATTTTCACTTCGTATATATATATAAAGGTAAAAGCTATCCCCCTGTGTGATAAGCATGCGCCGTGAACGGCGTATGGGGAATGTGGAGGTAGCGCTCCACATTTACTTGACCTATGGTTCTCAGTGAGGTGGGGTGGTCATTCCCACGCTGGACCGCCTTTACATTCCCAAGGTGCCCAGGAATTCCAAGGACACTCCGGTACTCAGTTTGATAGGATGCTGAGTGCACCTCAGAGCGCCAGGCATGGGAACACTGCGAGAAAAGTCTCCAGTATCCTGGCCGGGATTTGAACCCGGGCCGCCCGATTCGTAGTCAGACACGCTGCCGCCTGAACCACGGCGAGTCATTCATATATATATATATATGGATATAATCGCTTTTCTTTATCAGTTTTTATTCTTTCTTCTTTTAGTTCTTTTATAGTTTTCTTCAGTGCTTTATATTCGAGATAAACTTTACTTACACTTCACAAACAGAAGTAACCGTCGTAACATATTTTATGTAGTGGGGGATAGTTAAAATCAATGTTCTATATTCAAATAAACTACCTATCCTAACGTTGGGGGAAAAACACCATCGCCTGTGAATCCGTGTTTGTAGCTGTCGTAGCCATCCTGTACCTGTACGCAGCCTTCAAGCTGAGGCCGTGGTGGAGTCTTTTCATCCACGGATGCAAAAGAGACCATTTGGAGACTAATCTGCATCTTGCAATGTTCAACCTACGTTACAGAATGTCACTAAAGGTCGTCTTTTACATCAAAATTAACGTTAACTTTCTACGAGTACAATTTTTATAATTAAATAATAATATAAGTTTTACAGTATTTTGATGTTTAAAAAAATCTTTAGTGTAGTCCGTTTCAAAGTTATTGATTTTCCAAAACCTTGAATCAAAGTCCGTCTATTATTCTTCCTGAATGCATATAGATTACTGAATGGAATGGTTATGGGTGAGTACAATATAGAGTACTTGGCGTGTGCTTCTTTCAAACAGCGCACTATCGAACACATTCTGCTATATATGAAAAATTCCACGTACCAATTCCAGAACTGCTGCTGTACCGAGCAGCCAAAGCATAGTTAATATAGCGTTGGCTTCTCATCCGGAGGATTCTGGGTTTCATACCAGTGGTTGAACAACTTTACCTATTTTTCATTACTTTCCTCAGTCATACCAGGCAAATGCCGTGCTAGTAGCATGAACTTAGGTCCTGGTTGACTCCTTTACGCATCGTTTCCCTTACGCTTTCCTGCCTAAGTCATATACGTCTAAAGGCCATAAATAAATTCTATTTAAGATGAATACCATCACTGCAGCGAGGCTTGCCAGCGCCGCAGTGAGTTTCTTTTCACTGGAATTCTACCTTAATATGCTCTCTTGTCCATACGATTTTCGTCTCAAGGGAAGAATATTTTAAAGTGCTGGACCGCAATATGAGTACAGCAATAAGGACCGCAATGAGAGATACTGTCGTGAACAGATAAAAGCTCACACGGAAAAAATAACATCATTTACAAGTTATAACAAAACAAAATGTACATAATCTTAAAGTAGTTATCTCTGAAGAAGCCTACATACTCCTTGTACTCTAATGCGGTCCAGCGCTTTAAAATATTCTCCCCCCTCTAGTTGGTCCTGTTGCTAAACTATTTTCAATATAAGTAACCTTCACGCCATTCCCTTGTCCACTCCGTTATTCCCGTTACAAGTAATAAAATGATCATGGACAAGTACTCGCTATTGAAACGAACATTGCTACATTGAAAGATTTATGCTTTTACAGGACTTGACAATACTATAGACAGTTTTAAAATTTTCGTTAAGAGATGTATCTTGATGGTCAGCACGTTTCTACTCACTCACGAAAACTGGTAGATACTCCTCAAATTTCCAAAAGGTTAATATACTAATTGTTTTCTCATCTATATTGGGATTTAACACTGGATTTTCGCATTTCTTTCAAATGAGAACTCTCGTTTGAAACAGCAATTGCTTGCCACAACTGACAAGACAATAAAATGAACGAAGCGAAACCGCCAATGTTGAACAATGTTCTCAGAGCCTAGATCTTTTCCGGGTATAGAAAGACAACGTAACAGTTTCTGTAGAAAATGCCACTAAGCATGTCATGATGTCCATACACCATCAAACTAGACATTATAGTAATGATATTTTAACATTACATTTTCTCCTTCTGCGAAATGTAAAAATATACGTGCATAATGTTCATTTACCACCAATGCTTTCTTATTAAAAACTCCGTAACGTAAGTAGTTTTTCTCTATCTACGGATAATTTCCCAGCTTGTAATGTTATTTGAGCTAGTTCGTTAATTGGGAATGACGTCATCATATTTTCTTCCGTAACGCTATTGCTTAAATACCATTACGGATATAAATGACGTCACTCTCAATGATAATTCATACGTGTCACTGTTAAATCAGTTTTCACATGAAGCGAAATGTTGTTTTCTATATACGACTCAGGAGAACATGCAATTACTCCGTTGTTTACATCCAGAATACGGTTAAATACATTCTTCTGGATGAATCTTGTCTGATTTATTTCAGTGTGTATCAAAAATCTTCGTAAAGGAGCATAATCCTTACTAAATTGATAATTTTATATTAATGGGTTGTTCAGTCATTTAAGCCTAAGATCTAAACAATAACTTCCTTCGGCGAGTACATTTCCCTGTGAAATGAATGTGTAAGTAAGCTAGCAGTCAAAGCCTCTGGTTAAGTCACCGAGCGGCTGTAGCTTTTTTTGTTGAACGTTGGTTTAGCATTCCCTAGGTCCTGGGAACTATCCCAGCTTTCGCCTACTCTGACAGAGGTTTCTCTATGATTTTTCCTCCGTCACAACAGGCAAATGCCGGGATAGTACCTAGTAATTAGCCCCCTGGCCTACTACCTACCAGCATCCTCTCACCCATCCTATCCCGGCTTAAATCTGAGATGCCTAAAGGTTATAAACGCACTGATTCTAGGCAAACTAGTAACTGAAATCAGAGCGTCAGCACGAGGATTAGGTCAGGTACATGAAATATGCATAAGTTTTCCATTAGTAGAGTTATTTGATTAAATTTAACATTTTATTTATATTAGTTGACTTTTAGTTGTCAGTTTTTAATGTCGACTTTCTGTTGTACATTTTTTACCGATATTTTCTGTGACTCTGGTTGCATATGTTTATTTCAATGAAAATCAAATGATATGCATTCTTTGACGAGAAATATTTTTACTCCAAATATGTCTAATATGATGCTGCTATCTTTATGTACACAAAAGTAGAAATGAATAGAGAGTTTTAAGGCTCTTTCCCTTTTGTTCGATTTTATCTCGCACGAGTAATCAGATGTGGGTGGGTGGTTAGAGTGCGGACCCTTTGTTGGTGTAAGGTAAACACACCCTTGTGTGATAACGATCGAACGATTTGGAGTTCAGCAACGGCGGCTTCCAACCACAACAGTTTGAGTAAAAAAAGAAAAGAAAGTAGAGCAGATACACTTTCTATTCTCCTTTCAGTTTTTAAAAAATGAGAAAACTACAGTGACTGTCTATCATCTATTTGTTCTTTTCGAATGTTTTCGGCCGTTTTCTTTTGAGGTAAATTCGTTAAATTTTAGTACACTTAAACAAGAATTAACTTTCACGGGGCAAAGTTCGTTTCGTACTTTAACAATAGGTACAATGGCGCTGAAAAATCTTTTGAATAATTATCTATATTCAATCATTATATTATTAAAAATATAATTATTATCATTATTAAAAATAAAGTTTGAATGTTCGGAGTTGGATTTTCCTATTTACGTCCATACAAGTAAATAATTTCCTTCTTACTGTCATTTGCTATTAAGCTAATATTTTTGAAAATGTTTGTTTACTGTATTATAGATTAAATACTGCATGGAAGGAAAGTTGAATTTCCATTTTTTTATTTCATCTTCACCACTATTTTTATTTAATGTTTGATCATTTTAAGAAATCTGAGTTGCAGTTACTGGTATCCCACCAGGTGCCTCCCCAGGGGGCGAATAAGGAAATGCCGACCAAATATGCTGAGTACCGGAAATATTCCGGTTCGGAGCAAATCAAGTACTGCTGCCTTGCAGTTAGTAGAGGGATTTACAAAGGCTAGGGGAAGATAACTCCGAAGAAAAACTATCATGGTGAAGGGATGCAGCTTCACCATTACCACTATGAGGCTGAAGATGAATGACATCGTCAAGCTTCACAGATCAACAGAGGACGATATCTTTTACTGCGAGGTCGCAGAGCTAAAACTCTGCCCCGCTAAACCATGTCCAGAAATAGTAACAAATGGTTCTATGGGTTGTAATGGGGTAAAATATTCAGAAGGTAAACTAGTCCCCCATTCGGATCTCCTGGTGGGGACTGCTTCAGAGGGTTCCAATAACAGGATTAAGAATGACATTAGCATTGGAACGTGGAACGTACAAACTTTATACCAATCGGGCGCTCGTCAGACGGTAGCACGTGAGACTGGGAAATACGAGCTAAAGATTCTCGCACCTCAGCGTATACGTAGATGAAATAATTGGAGCCCATCAATGTGGATTTAGAAAAATAGATCTACGTTGGATCAGATTTTCACCTTGAGAGAGATATTATAGAAAAAGTGGGAATACAATGGGACGGTTTACCAGTTGTTCATACGTTTTAAGGAAGTATATGACTCTATTAAAAGAGAAAAACTATATAATATCCTGGTACAATTTGGAATTCCGAAAGAAACTTGTTCACCTAGTGAGTATGTGTCTCAGCGGTCCCAAAAGCAGATACGTGTAGGATGTAGGTATTTCGAAATATTTCTGATAGCTTCGAAGTTCGCAAAGTATTGAAACAAGGTGGTGCCTTATCACCACTACTGTTTAATTTCGCGTTAGAATATGCGATTCTAAAAATAAAAGAGGACAAAAAGTGGCTAACATTGAATGGCTTAAACCAACTGTTCGATACGCGGATGATATAGATTTAATAGGACACAACATGGATGTACTACAAAGTAACTTTGTAGAAGCTTGCCATGAGATAGGTCTACAGGTGAACATAGAGAAAACAAAATACTTGATAACAAACCGAAACAAAGATGATGAAGGCAATAAATACGTAACAGTTAAGAATGAAGTCATAGAGAGAGTAAATAAATTTAAATACTTAAGAGCATCTGTAACTTGGAAAAACGAGGTCATGGAAGAAATAAAAAGTCCCGTAGTATCGCAGAACGCATGTTTCTGTTCAGTCCAGAAACTCCTAACCTCACGATTAATATCAGGAAGCTGAAATTAAAAATATACAGAACGGTTATTCTGCCTGCAATACTTTACAGTTGCGAAAGTTGGAGTACCAGTACGGCCCTCGCTGATGAACATAAATTACGAGTGTTTAAAAAATAAGGCTTTAAGATAGATGAGAATGGAGGAGACTACATAATAAAGAACTTCACGAACTCTATGATCACCCGACATTATAAGAATAATAAAATCACGAAGGCTAAAATGAGAAGATCACGTAACTGGGATGGGGGGAAACGAAGATTATATTCCATCTTGGTTGGTAAGCAGGAGGGAAAGAGGCCTTTGGAAAGATCGAGACGTCGTTCGGAGGACAATATTAGATGAGATCTTTGACAGTTAACAGATAAAAACTGGCTTGATCTTGCTCAGAATAGAATCCAGATGGCGAACGTTCGTCACTGCGGCGATGAACTTGCGAGTTCCGTAAGCCACATAGTGAGTGAGTTAGTTCATTTTAAGAAAGGTTGAGAGTGGGCTAGAGCACCATGGTTCGGAAATGCATAGCGCATCAATTGACATTAATATGAACCTGTTAATGACTATTTGAAATGAAAGAAATTAAGGGAACATAGGATCGCAGTAGGAGGAATGTGGTAACCACTCGATTAGGATATGATTAAAAATATATACAGTATATTTACTGCAGATAAGGTTCATAACTTAATAGGAACGTGCTTACAATAACTCTTTATTTTCATTTCTTTAATCCATTTATGATCGTACTGGTAGTGAAACAATTAGAGACTTACGTATAATAGTTACATTCCAGTAGGTATTGTCATTAATAAGTCTGTGCCAAAATTTGGACGAAAGCTCGTTAGAACAAAGTCTATTCCTTTCCTGTGACAACCATCCAAATTTTACAGCTAGACAACATTGCATCCTAATCGATTTTAACATTAAAATTCGGAAGGACGATGCCACCTGAAACTTCCAGTATATTCTAATAATAATTAGCTTCTGTGCCTTCACTTACTTCTGTCTAGGTTAGTGAATAATTTTCTAAATGTTGCTTTGGCTGCCATCTATTGACAACAAACGCATTTAATTATACTGTGAGATGGTTCGTTTAGGTAACTTAAGTACGGTAGGTTTAGGTAAATTTCTCGTGGATGTTTGGTGATCATTCTTCCGTGTCTTGTCCAATGTTCTATTTTTTACGCTAAATTTATGATCAACTAGCTGAAGTACCCGCCCGTTGGCGCGGGGTGAATAAAATGTGTTGGCAACACTAACAGTTGTCACACTACTACTACTACTACTGTTGCTAATGCTACAGAAACAACAAGAACAGCTACTATGACAACTACTACAATAACAAAAACAATAACTACTACTACTACTACAACTACTAGTACAACTACTAGTACAACTACAGCGCAGCTACATTTATCAGTTTGAGTTCTCATACTTTACTCTTATGTTTTCTGGCAACACTGAAACTTGGTGTGCCCGTGGCACATGAAGAACCTCTATGACATCCCAGTATGAAAAATGTCAAATTTGGTTCGGAAACATGTAACGGTGTAAGAGAAATTTGAAATATTAAAATTTAGATATAGGTTGGCAGCTCTGACAACTGAGACGCCTGCTGCGCATGCAGTATATCTATGACCTATCCCAGTATCTAAAAAAACCGCTCAAACCTTGAAAACCCTCCCACTCCATGGCGATGTCTAAACCACAAATATATGGAGGGAACCTCCTGCGGTTTTCTGTGGTTTCAGACCGATCAGTTATCACTTCTTTCTTTATTATTCTTGTCTTCCGTTCCCTCTCTGGGGTTGCTCAAGTACGTAGCATTCACGAGGGGTGGAGAGGAGTTCAAGTTTTTGCCATCTGCTTTGAGAAAGTGGTAACGTCGAAGAAAATTTCTTGGCGGAATCCTTCTAGCTGTAGACGTCAATGTTTGGTGAACCGCAGCTGCTGGACCGAAGGCTTTTATGAGCTGCATTCTACAAATGTCAAATTTGGCGAAAGCAAGTACTCTGGTGTGCTTTTTTTCTGTGGATAAGACAAAGGTTTTCGCGATCTTATACAAACTACGTAATTCCCTAGGATATTTCATCCAGTTTGCAACACTGCGGTGTGCTTCACGTGTGTTGTTTATCATCACTAGAGAATGCCAAATACCCAGTAATACATCGTAGTACCATTTGGAAAAATTAAACGTTATACCGGGTAGGCAACACTGACAACCTGGTGATATCGTGTTTTCGATACTGATATCCACCATGTTGTTACAAACAAATTTCCGTAAACGAAATTTTCATTCGTTTTCTGATTTATTGAGAATTATTCATTTTCTTCCCATTGTTAGGCATTGACTTTGGGCTCCAAGTTGAAAACACTGTATCTACAAAACGAAGCGGAATTCGACCCATGTTCGTAAGAGCTCTTTTGTTAATCATGACTCATACTATCACCTCAGAAAGTATTGAACCTTCTCGCATTTGAAAAAAAAATATAAGTTGAGGTGGCAACACTGTGCGTGTGGCATCACTCCCTCTATTGCACATTGATGTCTGTTCCCCCTCTGTCGGTACATGTTCCACTGCACACTTTTTTTTTATTTAGTGTTTTGCAATATTTCAGTGGTTTGATTAAAATGAGACACCCTGTATATATAAACCGAATGTCTATTTGTTTGTGGGTTTGTGAGTTTGAACGCTGTACACATCACACCCCTTGACGAATTCGAACCAAATTTGGCACACACGTTAACTACGACATTTTAAGTCACCGCGACTGTCAATGTTGCAAAAAAAATATTGTTTTAATGCATCTGTATTGATTTCTACCAAAATTTTCGTATAAGTTCCTTAGGTACATGGTCGGGTCGTAGATGCATTCCGGTTCCGGTTCAAAAAGCTCAATCATCAGAGAATTCGACCCATGTTCATAGGAACTTTTTTGTGAAATACTAAATGGGATATGCGGAATCAAACGGTGAAATTTTTAAAAAACAGAGGCATTCCGAGAGTACTGTTACTTCTGGGGAGGAAGGGGGGCAACTTCGAAATTTTAAATAGAAACAATGGTGGATTTTGCTTTCTTTGAAATAAACATTAAATTTTGAACAACTTTCAGTTGAAACATTGTTTCATATCTCGTAACGTTTGGCAATTAATTAGTTCGTCAACAGTTAACTTACCAAGTGGAACTTGTAACTGAAGATATTAAAAAACTGTTTACTCTTAAAATTGTTTCATTATATATAATGGTCATCATCACTGCAAAATTTGGTATATATTGGAGGAACTGTTTTGAGGAAAATTGCTACCAAACACATGCCAAGTGAACCCATAAGGAGCGCCCATCATTTCACTCCAATAACGAGTTTTCAGAATATATTAATAAAAGAAATTGGGTGAAATTCATCGATGTAGTGTAATCGTAAAATAATTGGCTGCGTAGCTGTCTAACGAGTGAGTGGAAAAGAAAAAAACATTTGAACGAGGACTACTGCCATTCCAACAGCATGCTTTTAACTCTCATTCGGGCTCTGCTCTTGTGTGTTCATGTTTGCTAATGAACTGAATTAACTAGTTTGTGAACTAATTAGTATTTCTGAGAACATTTGTCTCATGTTAATTTCTCTAATGTCACTGACTGGAACTGGGCGGCAGAGCGATAGAACTAATTACGTGATTGTGTTTATGCATTGAATTTTCTATGAGAATATATGCCATTGTATATTCTCCGTTTGTCCGCAGTAATATTTACTGATATCTTTTGGAAGTTTAACTTACAATATTCCTTAACTTTTAACCTTTCCTACCTTCTTATCAAGAGCTATGAGTTTAATCTCTTAGATAACACTCTTTTTCGCAATCTTTCTCCAAATCGCGGACCCGCTGAATCGGATAATAAATGGTATCGCATCGATAAGAAATCTTCTCTCTATATATGGTTGCTTATAAAGAAAAAATACGTTTAATAATTACAAAATGTTAACTGAACCCGGATAGAAAGACGTTTTGCATTGTTCTTCAACGAAATTTCAAGAATTGTTGTTTTTCATGGGTTCGTTACTATAAAAGGCAAAGAAATCAACCTGCATTGAGGCTCAAAGTCTATTTCTCTATATTCCACTTAAATTAAATGTTAGGTGCAAATGAACTTCCATTTCTGTGAGAATGCAATCTTTTTCATTTTAATAACTAGTTGTGGACAACAAGTGTCACCGTGGCTCAGGCGGTAGTATGTCTGACTACAAATCGGGTTCAAATTCCGGCCAGGACGCTGGAGACTTTTCTCGGAGTGTTTCCATGCCTGGCGCTCTGCACTCAGCCTTCTATCAAATTAAGTACATTGGTATGCCTGGGCACCTTGGGGAGATAAAGGCGGTCGAGCGTGGGACTGACCGCCCCACCACACTACGTACCGTCGATCGAGAATATGTGGGGTGCTACCACGATATCCTCCATGCGCCATTCACGGCGCGTGCGTATCGTACAGAGCATAGCTTTACCTTTAATTTTTTTTTTAGTTGTGGACAACAGTCAAGAAAAAACGTATACAATAGATCAATTACTAAAAGAATCTTCAACATTCACATAAAAAGTGTTCTACTCTTGACAATATAACTAAAGATTTTTTAATATTTATGTTATATGAAGAATAAGTAAAAATTATTTTATTTTATTCGTTTTCTTGTTTGTGTGTTTAACAAACTCTTAACTTAGCTCGGTTTCCATGTTGCATATTAAAAGAGCATGAACAACATTAATAACCAAGTTGAGTATTTGGAAAGGAATAGACTCTGATCTTATTCAAGGTACCATCGGAGCATTTGCCTAGTGCGACCAAGAGACACTGGGAAAAAATTTCAGTCAAGATGAACTGCCACTGGGCGCGAACTTAGGACTTTCCAAATGCGAAGCTAACGCTGTACCAACTGAGCTTCATCCACTCAGTGACTAAACAGGTATTTGTTCGCGGGTACCCAGGAATGCGTGAATCACAGGTTAGAAACCACAACCTTATGAGATCTACTGATTTCGATTCTTTGTTTTGTTGGACTGTGATTTCAGCGACAGTCTGGGAACGTTTATATCTTAAATTGGATTCAAATTCAAAGACTCATATGGCATCTATAATTTCTGATGATTCTCAAACATTGTATTTCTAGGTAAAATCTAGCGTTTACGTAAAATTGAAAGTGAAAGTGGATCAGAATGTAACCTTCAACAGTCCTGGAATCCCTTTTCCGTTGAGTGGGGCCAAAATTGTTAGGAAATACAGTTTTTTTCCATTAGTCTGTACTCTGAACTTCCACGATTTTACCTCAAATTGAAACGTAATAATATTACTATTACAAGTTAATAGTAGGTTTCTGCTGTGTAAAAAAACAAATAGAATTCTTTTTCAGTGCGCATTTCCTCTAAAATGGTTCTAATGTCTACAAGAAATTTCTTGAGTTTATGATGGCTTCCTGATTTGTTGTACACTTTTTTTCCCTCGATCACTTGTTCTGAAGAATTTGTTCACAATATCTCCTGATAATATTTTGCTCTTGTGAACACAACTTCTGATAACATAGCCTTACTCATTTTAACATCAAAATTCTTCCATTTCCATCTAAAAATGTGAAGGATTTAGTGCATTCTTCGTAGCACGGTTAGTTAAGAGTATTTAATTATATCACAGAGATGATCTTGGTTCTATTTTCCCTCCCGTTATTTTCGTATTGTTTTGTGGGTTATCAGAAACGTTTATTCATTTATTAGTGCTAGTACAAATCCGTTTGTTCCCATTGTTACACATTTAAAGTCCAAGTGTTTAAAAGTAAGAAGTAAAATGTACAAGAAGTGTACTGTTCCAGTATAGTGTTCGATTGTATCTGCTTTGAAAAAAGTTCTTAATTTTTTTTTTTTTAAATTCAAGAAAATCGAGCTTAGAACATAAAGGAACGTACAAGATTTTTTCAATGTTGATGATAATGTGATTTAGCTGTTTATTTTGTCAGGGTCAAATGCAAAGTTACACAAATTTGGCTAAATTAACACGAAAATTTGCTATTTAAAGTTTCTATCGTTGAATACATCTTTTATACTAAAACTTTTCGAATAAGTTAAAGAAACGGTCTCACTATCTCTAGAGTCATAGAGTTGTAGGGACAGAACAAATAACAACGTGTAAATTTAACATTCGTTGGAATTAGATTTGTTTTTCAATGTTTCAATCTTCACGGTATTTTCTTGAAACTACAGTATTTTTTGACTGTTATCTACGGAATGTATATGCGAGCTCTTGTCTCTACTGCAACTTGTATATGCAAAGATACAAGATTACGTAAATGCTTGAAGTGAGCTGAATAAAACATTGATACCTTAGTCAAAAACTGGTCTCTCTTTCTTTTCCTGAAAAAAATATGATCCATTAGTGTAGAAGTGCTAAACACTTTTTAAAAATCCCAACTCAATGATCGTTACATATTTTCGAATTTATGACAAAACTACACCTATTATAGCTTGTAACTTTATAAGCTATGTTTCTAGGTTTAAGAGTTTCTAAGCTCTGTTCGATTTATTTCGATTTATGACAGAACAAAAGTTGAAAGGTATCGACTCTGTTCATATTTAAGGTACCCTCCCAGTATTCACATCATGTAAATAACGGAAACCTGAGTTAGGATTACTGGTCGCGAGCTTAGCACTTGGTGTTTTTATTTACGATGCACTCAACTAAGTCACCACACTCAATCATACCTTCTTAAATCGTATGGAAGTTACATTCAGGTTTCATTTGCTGTTAACATCCTATAATCGAGCTTGTGACTTTCTAAGACTTCGTTGAAATGGGCTCTTAACTATTCCGCTTAATAGACCCACAGCGGACTATACCCAAAACTCGGATACAGAGAATAAGAGTGGCACTCGGACAACCATCGATATCTGTGGCAACTTTGTCTTCTAGAACGCTACATGTACAATGTTTTCGTGCAGAATTTAAGACTTTAAAAAGCGAAGTGATTTTCTTAAACCTCGTGCGAACTGAAATGCGTTTAAAGTATAACCTGAATTAGTGTCAACATTCTCTTCAGGAGTAAAAGCTTTTATTTGCACACCGATAATTTATAATTTCTATGTTTGTTCTCAAAATGAATTCATAACCTACATTCCGCAATATTTAAATACTATCATAAATATTGTTGTCCTCTGTTTATTGCAGATAATCGTTACCAGAGAAAGAAAGTGGCAATAAGCGGCCGAAAGATGATCAGTGGAGCAGATCTTCAGTTGAATAGGCTTCGAATGGCTTCGGATGGAATGATGACAGAGTACAACCCGAACTATGAATTTGGCGGAGGAACTTACACCATCCAAGACCTGAAAGAAATTCCCAGGGATAACCTCCGCCTTGTCAAGTAAGTACTCTCCTCCGTGTATGTATTTGTTTAGTTAGTTATATTGACATATATGGTGCAAGAATGAAGGATGACATCAATCCTTCATGGTCTACTAGTTAAGGTCACACACTTTGACTTTAGACAGCTTTGACTTCGGCTGTAGATGATTCTCTCTAGGTTATTCCAGACTTAGTTTCGCCAGGTTTCCAGGCTCATCAGTCTAGTGGTTATCGTGTCGAAACGTTAAACTTTGTCCGACCTTCCGTTGTAACGCAGGCTATCCACACAACGAAGGCAGTTAGAAAGAAGCTTACTTCAAAGTTCAAATCAGCGACCTCGATTCATGAAGCGTCTTTGAAATGTTCTCGTCCTAATTATGAAGTGTAGAAGATCGTAATTGGATGTGCATCATTACTAACTCTATAATATTTATTGTTAAAACTATGAAAGCTCTAGCGCATCTCCTTCCTTCCTTTTAAGGCCTGGACAGTGACTGAAGTGAACAGTGCGGTCAAAATACTGGAGAACATTGTAATCCGTGCTGTCATCTAGTACCAGCAGAAAAGAACAACACCGAAGCAGATCCACAAAGATATGGTTCAAACATTAGTGGCAGCTTCTCCTTCATATTCAACAATCAAAAAGTGGACAGCTGAATTCGGACGTGGCACAGAGTCCTTCAAAGAGGATTCCTGTTCGGATTGTCCATCAACTGTCAACTGACGAAATGGTTCACAAAGTTTGATATGGTAATGTCATGTAGACGATTGACAACGAGATATATAGCTGGTGAACTAGGGATCTCCCAAGGAGTCTATTGCATAATTGTTAATGTGTTGGTCATGCACTCGTTGTCATTGCCATGACTGCGAAAGTTGTTGAATGCAGATTACAAACACAACAGGATGAAAATGATACGTGAAAATTTGGTTCTTCTTGAAAGGGATCCAGATATTGTTTTGGCCCGATTCGTAACTGGTAATTAAATTTAGGCCCACCACTTTCAACCAGAATATAAAGAATAACCAAAACCGTAGAAATATGACGCTCTGTCCATGTCCCAAAAGGCCAAGGCCATTCAATCAGCTGGCAACAGTGCTTGCGGATTTCCAAGATATATTGATGGTGGACATATAAAAAAAGTTCAACCATCACAGAAACTGACTGTGTGTCAGTGCTGAGGTGACTGCGCGATCTCATCAAGGAAAAACGTCGTGGGAAACTAAATATGCAGAGTAGGGTGGGTGTTGTTCCATCAAGACAATGTGCAGTTTACTCATCAGTGGTCGCCTTTGTTGCTGTTTATGAATGTAGATTCAAAATTGTGCAACGCCCACCCTACTCTACATATTTCTTTCGCTCGGATTACTCTCTCTTCCCAAAACTGAAAAAATACTCGAGTGGTATACCCATTATGCTTCGGAAGATGGCGTCATGGATGCTTTTGAAGAATTTTTGACAGGCAAGATTCGAGCATATGTTTGGAAGGGATCAGAGCACTACAATATCGCTGGAAAGAGTGTATCGACGTCAACAGTAACAGGTAACCATATTTGTAAGTAACAGTAACCTTTCATAGTTAGGCCGTGAACTTTTCAGACGTCCCTTGTAATGTGGTTTCAATCGGTGACAGGGGCTCAGATTCAGTTTAGGGTCACACGTGACCTATAAAACAATCGTATTTCTTTCATCTTTACTCTCGATACTCATAAGGATAGACAACTAGCTGCTACAACATTCCTTTACTCTAGTAGTTAAGTACATTGTACACTTCAGTACAATGTTATATGTATAACGATTGAATCTTTTCAAGCCAAAAGGTTTTGCAGGATGGATAAAATTAATTCTCCAATTTGATTTTTGTACAGTCTTAAAAGAAATTAAATAAATTTGTTACTTCTTGCAATAATATTATTTAATATTTATATTTTTGTCTGCAAATGAACAAAAGCTGTATCGACTAAATAGCTGCGTTAAGCAGTTCTACACAGATTATCTCTATGTAAACATTCCAACATCTTTGGATAAAAGGAAGGTTTGAGGTAGGAGGTCTTGTATACCAATGCAAAGGAGGAAACTGAGAATTTAATCAACCTCGGAAAAGGACATTCAAAATCTGTTTCCTTTTATTGGTTGCATGTGGTGTTGTACCATCCTGCTAAAATCACATTTACCCTATTCATCAATTTGTAGTGCATTATAGTCTTGACTCGTTTTTTTAATTTACAAATTGCTATTATAGGTTCCATTTTTATTTTTATATAATAAGTCACAATCACATTTTGGTCATAAATTTAATTTAAATTCTTTATGGCCTTTAGGCAACTTTGACTCAGTTCGGAAAGACGTACGGAGAGGATATTAGAGGGAAATTGGCTAGGGCCTAATTTCAAGGAACCATCCCGGGATTTACCTGGTGTGACTGAAGACATTTTTGAACAATCTCAGTCAAATGGACGACCGCTGATATCTTTTCCGGGACTTTCAGATTACTACGCCTACTCGTATCTAGCAACTGACAGTGAGTTACAACCGCTCGGTACATTTTCGGCATGAATAGCGCACCATACTGTAACGTTTTTTTGTTGTTGTTTTTTTATGTCATGATGTTTCATAAATGAATTGTGTGTTTTCCCTCCCATCGAATCCTGAATTTTGCTTTATTTACATTACAACTAAGATTAAAATTAAACTTGCCATTGATTATCATTCTTTTCTCACTATAATTATCAATTTCTCTTGCGAAATTGACATCACATTATTTAATGTAAACGCCGATTATGGTCTCTGTATATTAGGTCTTACACTAACTGGATTGTATAAGGGAAAAGGGCTTTTGGTTTTTAAAATAATTTTTAATATTTGTTGAAAAGAGTGTAAAAAAAATGTTTAATCGAGCCTTCTTGGTGATGTTTTGGAAACACTACCATAGCTATGTTTCCTTCCAAACGACAGTTCTTGGCCGTCCTGAGGTCGTTTCATCCTGTTCTAATCAATTTTGAAACGTATGAATTGTTTCTTCCTAATGCTGGTTGCTTACAATGTATTCTTCGATTTTCTCGTTGAATTCGTACTACTGATTCATTTATCTTAATAAAAATAGTCGCAGCTTTATACGTAGTTGTGGTGCGCATCGATACATGATGAATTTCGTAGTTCTATTATTTACTAGTGCGAAAGAAGAAGCACACAGCAGAGTTAATCTTGTCCTACCCCTACTAGTGGCCACTGAAAACAGGGTTTTAATTTTCTAAACTGTAGTGATACGCTGGAATGAGAGCGTGGACCAAGTGACATCTACCTGACGATGAGAGAATTAAAGTATACAACTCAGATTGTCATGTTCTTAGCCTATATAATAGCACCGATATGCATTTTGAATTTAAATTAATTTATGGCCTTTGTGAATCTCTGACTCAGGCTGGGATAGCATGGAGGAGAGCCAGGACATAGTTTCTAGTACTATCTCTGCATTTGCATGGTGTGTCAGCGAAAAACCTGGAAAATCACCAGCCGCTGACATCGTTCCCAGGACATTCCGGTTGCTAAGCTAAAGATATACCAACTAAAATACAGCCCTCTCGGTGCTGATATACATCTAGTACACATAATGTAATACCTTTTAGCAAATGAAATCTGTTTTTCTATTCCAATTCATTCATATTGCTAGAACTTATATGTACGTTTGTGCTATAACCTGATATTTTTCTTTCTTCAATTTAAAATTTCTATAGCTACTATCACTATTTACACTTTTCCTCAAACACCCTGTATTACCTTAAAATAATATCGGGATTCCAACACAGGGCGTAACTACAAAGCAAATAAACTCTGATTAAGTATTGGAGGCCAATTATCTACTAAGTCTACGGCATTATGAATTCCGTATGGTGTCTCTCAGTGACATATTAATGCGGTACGTTTTGTTATTCGTCAAACATATTGCACCAGACAGGATGATGTCACCAGAATAATTGATTCTACCCAATTAGATTAGCAATTCCGATCCAATGAGCCTGGTTTATAATATTAACAGTAACAATATGTCGGTATTATTTTCCCCTTTTTTCGTTGAATGCACAATCTATGTTGTCGCGTTAATCATATTACATTTGATTTCTAGCCATTGTAATAATTTGCTATCTCTGCCTAATTACACATTTGTGTTTTCTCACACAACATTTTTTTAATTAACTAAGTATTTACATGTGAAGTACTGAATCGAAGTGGTGGTAAAGGAAAGTCATCATAGAAAATCATTGACATACAGATGACAGCCCACATGCATGCGAGGAGTGAAGAAGTGGGGTGCAGGGAGTATATTTCATAGCTTCTTCTCTCTTCCTGCCTCTTGGGAAATTTCAGCGATTCTAGATGCATGAAAATGAAGAGATCGGTGTCATTCTCAGAGATCTGTCAAAGTCCTCAGCACAATTATCATTCATTTCCTTTGTAATTTCTTGGTATTACTTAAGCAGGTAAACAACTTAACGCAGGAGCAAGTGTATTCACCCCATCTTCTTTATCAATACTCGGAGAGATCGAGTTCGCTAGAAGCCGTTCTTGGAATTACTAATTCACCGGCGGCTTGCTGCTCTAGGTCAGAATTCTATTTCACTTGTTTTGTCAACGGGCGTAAAGAAATTTATAAAACTTTTCAGTTTTTAAACAATTAAGTTAAAATTTTAAGGCCTTTAGGAAACTTTCGCTCAGGCCAAAAGTATTCTAACACCAGAACCATTAGAACACCGTTGGTTCTATACGTTCTGCTAAAACTTAAAATTTCTGGACATTACAGTGCTTTGAGGTCATAGGTCATTACTTGTAGTCTAACTCTTCTATTATTATAGTGGTAGAAGGAAAAGATATGGTAACGGCCAAGTCTTTGGGTTTAGGTACCATCCTGACATTCGCTTCTTAAGATTGAAGGAAGGTCTAGAAAACCTGTCAGGATGACCTACTTGAGCGGTGCCTGAAACCTTTCCGCCTCTCTGTGAATATCCTAAGTTAACGATTATAACCACTAGACCACTAAAGTTGGGTCTAATTAAATCTAATTCAAAGCTCCATAATTAACTGGGTCTAATTAAAATCTCCAATAATCTGGTGAACTTCTAAGGATAAAATCTACATTTTTTTGGTAAAAAGGACTTGGGACCACTCTTCTCAATGGACTCACAGGGCTAGATCTGCATTGAGTAGGCACCTCAGGTAGTTACAGGCCAGAGGGCTACAACTTGAAAAAAATTACTATTAAGATATGGGTCAATCGAGTGCTGTTCTCGAGCGACGCCTCTGTGTAATATGTGTTGACAGTCTTTTGAACTTGACTGAATTGAAAAGTGTGTCTGTTAAGTATTACAGCTGGGCAGGCAACCCTTCCTGGTGGCTTACTATAGTCATAAACTTAACGGGAGATGGGGACGCTAAACAATGAACAGTTCATTCCTCAGCCTAGCATTCTTGTGAGCGGTGGAGATTATATTGCATATACTATACTAACTCTTATGGCTGCGTTCCGTTGAGCAAAGACAGAAAACTAACGTTCAATTTACTGCCATAACTACTGTTACTAGTTTTATAACTACTATTATTATACTATTACTATTATTAGTATTACTATACTACCACTCCTATATTACTACCCGTATACTACCACTGCTATACGAGCACTATTGCTAGAGATACCATGGCTAACGGAAAAACAGAACATCACACACTATTCGTAACTTTCTGCAATATACAGGGTGTTTGATTAATGCGTACAGAAAATGCGAACTAAGAAAAAGTTGATAAAAACGGGTGTCGAACATTCATAACTTTCGGAGCTATAGGCTGCCGAATGCGTGAGGAAATGAACTTCAGAGCTGATTGTTTCGAATACGAAAAATCGGAGAGTAGGCGTTTCAGAAAATGTTAGAGGAAATCACATCCGGGCTATCCAAAAATGCATACTTGAAAATCCTACAATAAGGGCACAAGGGATTCCCCAAAGGAAAAAGGGAATTCCCAAAAAATTCTTTCAAGTAAAGTAGGGTCAAAAACTGCATCAATGAAACCACTTTCTAAACAGGTAACAATAGTTCGTTTACCGCATGTCGATATTTCAAGTTGATTCCGTACGCGAAGAAATTTTTAATAAAATTTTGGGAGGAGTATGACTGTCAGGAGTATGAGTAACAATAATTCAATGAACAATTAGATTATTTGTCAGAAAGGGGCAGGGGGTCATTTCTCAGTGGAATGTCAATGATTGCGTGAATAACAGATGAAGTATAAGGTAAAAGGTCACCTCGCTCGTCGGGTGGGCAGTGCGCGGGTCACGTTGCTTCGATGAAGAATCCTGGCTGGGCCATGAACATTTAGAACTGTGCAGCTTATTGAACCGAAAATCGTACATATTATTATTTACTAAAATGCACTAGAAATGAGAAATTGAGGGCTGAATTACAAAATGTAATGTATCTACCGAAACGACATGAAATTGAAAAGAACAAGGAATGGTCATGTGTATTTCAAATCCAATTCATAGAACCTACATACCGGTAATATCCTGAAGGAATATCATCATGTGATTCTCTCTATTTGTAAGGTTGAGGATACCTTAAAATGTTGAAATCGAAATCGCGAAATACTGAATTTCTATGCAGTTCCAACAGCAAGAGTTCAATTGCATTTCGCTGTCATACTTAACAGAGGAAAAACACAATAGCATAACTGCTTGGTGGAGACTAGTAGCTACGATCGCAGACATGAAATAAGCACAGGGGAGACAGCTCGTGTTTGTGTCCCGCTCAGGACGAACATAAGGTTTACAGAATGTTCAAGCTTTCCTTATCCCATAATGCGAACGCTGGGCTAATACACTGAACAGAGGCACGGACCGCTACCTTTCCCATTCCATTCCATTCCACT
>JAGDQP010007985.1:41971-64899 GCA_022664845.1 Lepisma saccharinum | reverse complement strand
TTTTTGGGTAGTGTACCTAAAGGTCTTGTCATTGGATTTGTTTCAAATACTGCATTCAATGGTCAGTACCATCTCAATCCCTTCAATTTCCAACACTTTCATCTCAACAAGCTTCAGGTTCAGGTTGGATCTAAATTTTATCCTCCCTCTCCCCTCACCCCTAATTTTGCAAACAATTTGTTCATTCGAAGCTACTACACCTTGTTTTCCGGCACCGGTATTTTCCATCAAAATGCTGGGCACACTATAACAATGGATGACTATCCTAATGGCTATACGCTGTACGCCTTTATTCTATCTCCTACAAATACTCTGGACGACTCCACTTGGGATGTTGTTAAAGATTCTCCTGTGAATATCAAAATTGGTTTCAGTCAAGATCTGGCAAATTCCATTACCTGCATCGTGTATGCTCAATTTGATTCATTAATTCAGATCGACAAGGACCGCAACGTATATACTGACAATGCTGTTTAAGCTCCCCTTCACATAGACGGTATAAAACTTCTTCTTTCTTTCTTACTTGGATTAGTGGATCGCTTGGACGCAATGAGACAAGTCATACAGTTTTCTGCATTTGACCAAGGCGATGGGGATAGTCAAGACCTCGTCGTTAAAGAAGTTGCAATTGTTAATCCTGATACCGATACGTCGCAAAGCTGGTTGTTCAAGGCCCCGTTCCCCTTTGCAGATCTGGCATTAGCGTTAAAGTATACGAATGAATACATTAGCAAACACAGTATTGGACTTCGTTGGGATGAAGATGGTGACATTGAGTATTCAAGTCTTAAAACAGTGCTTGTGACCTATACCCAAGGCAGTTCTACCTTATTCACCTTTGGAAGCACACGTCAACACTTCCTCGAGCGACTTCTAGAACGTCCCATCATTAATTTAGAGGATCTCCACTGTCCTAAATATACGGACCTGTGTTTTCCTACAACAGCCTGTGCACATCCCCGTCATCAATTTGAAAAATATCGGTGTGTGTTGAAGGAAGCCAAAACATATGGACACTACCTCAAATATTTAGAACTTTCACGCTATATCCTTCCTCCAGTGTTTCCTACGTATACTCCAACACCAATAAGTGACTCTGATGTGGACTCATGAACTTTTAGAAACAATTCTCCAGGATTGTGTTAGTGCATCTATTTTAACAGGCATATACGCAATTGATACATTGCCTGTAGTAGTGAAATACCCAGCCGCATTAATTATCAATTTAAGTGTATCTCGTAGTGGCGGCAGTCACTGGGTATGTGTATATATAAATCGCCATGGTCATGGCTACTATTTCGATAGTCTGGGCAATCCAGCTCCCAGACCTATTCTTAAATTCTTACGTCGAAATTGTAAATCTTTTCGTGTAAATACTACCAAATATCAAGCTGACCAGTCTGTCTTATGCGGACTGTTTTGTATAGTTTTTCTTTATTTTAAAACACGTAATCAAAATGTATTGTCTAAATTTCATACCAGAAACCTGAAACAAAATGATCGGCTTGTACTAGAGTATGTAAAGAAAATCAAGAAACAAAAACAACAATGTAAATAATTTTCCTTTGTAGTAGAGTAGTTTATTTGTAATAAAAACCTTCTAACTCTAAATTGTTTGGGTTTTATTTCATGAAAAGAAACCAGCACATTCTAGGTATAAATAAGTTTATTATCATGCAAGTACAATTTTACAGAGACAATGTGGATATTCCATCCACTACTTTTGATGATTGCATTTTAATCCAAAATTGTAGTTGCATACAGGAGCGGAGTGCACATGCATGCCGTTGCACTAGCTCATGGTACATACAGTTTAATATACTGAGTTGAAAATTTAAGTCGTGCAAGGCAGGACATCCTTCTTCTTCAACATTGACAAGGTTCACAATACGAAAAAGTTTTCGTAACCACACTGTCTTTTCTGCACCTTTACAGTAAAAGATAGAGTTTCGTTCACAACACTGAGAAATGATTCGACCAATGTGGGATATGGTATATCCATTAGACTATCCCAGGGTAAGCCATGAAAGTTTTGAGTAAGCCACTGAACTTGTTTCTGATATCCCACAGCCAAGTCTGTGGTTTCACACGGTAATTTCACCACACAATGGAAAAGTAATGTTCCATCACATGCAGCCAAACAAAATTCACGTACAATATATTCTTTGGCTGATATTTTAAATCCTTGAAAATCAAGAACGTACTGCCTCGCACACAACATACGTGCACTGACACGGTTCTGCTGTTCCAGAATAATAGGTATCACTTGGCCAATACATTCAGGATCTTTCACAAACTGAAGACATACTTTAAACAACACATTCTTTGATATATGAAAATGACCCTGACACTGAAAAAGTTCATAATAGTCCTGGAAGATTTCAGGATGAGTAATATGAGTTTCTAAATGTTTTGCAATAACTATACCAGTGTTCCACACGTACATACACTCGTGCACAGATTGAAGATTACAGCCCGTACATAATATTGGGTTGTCTTGTAAATAAGAACTTATTGTTTTTAATACACATTGGCTAATAATATAGTCACCAACACACTGAGTACACTGTTCCATTATTGTTCCTGGTATCCGGCAGCGTAGTCCTTCTCCAGAAAGAGTTGCTTCAATGGGAAGGTTTTAGTTTTCAACAGATGCTGAATCCCCAAATCGAAGTTTCTTTCCAGATCCTTGGCGTCGGTATGCGATTCCAAGTATATCGCAAACAAGGCTTTCACTGTGTCGGGTTCCCGAAGCTCTTCACCAGTGCGTTTTAAAAGTATGTTTTCGGCTACTTCCGGAGGTTCAGGAAAACAGCGGTCCCATATGAACCCTAAACATTCATGGTCCCGTTGACTTGGACGCAGGTAGAAGCACCCTGAACATACAATGAAGCGATCAGGTTTCCAATGCTCGATACTCCGCCAAATGCAAGCCTCATCAATCCACCGTAAAGAACATTTACACGTTCTTACGGCTAATGCAGCTTCCTCGACTTTATCTGCTGCTTCGACGAGGAGCGATTCGTTGACTGCTTCGAATTGTTCCATGGCTAGTAGGCAACTGATACCGTGAACTAGCATCCAGAGCCATCGTCGTTAGCAACAGCCAATCAGGAGCGGGACAGACTCAATGGTGGGAGGGGCAGTACGATCCTTCTCACGAAACATGGCTTGCAAATCACCCGATCTTGTATTCAATAAATGTCGGATTCCAGACTCGAGATTCTTTTGCCCTCCTTCAGGATGAGTTTCCAAATACAACTTAAATAAAGCTTCCTGGGTTTCTTCTTGATCCAAGACAAATGTAGTTAATTCTACAAACTCCTTGAAGACGTCTTCCGGAGAACCGTCTGGGACCGTATAGCCATTCAAATAACCGAAACATTCGTGTTCATTGCCGCTGGGGCGGTTCTAGTAGCAGCCGTAACATAAAAGGCAAAATTTCGGAGTCCATTGGACCAAATACAAGCTTCATCCACCCTAAGACTCGTACACCTACACGGGACCGATTCGCTTTGTCCCATGACTAGTCGCCAACTAACCTCCAGCCAATCGTGAGCCGCTCAAGAGAGCCAATCCCCGTCTAGCAGGTGGTCCCCCTACTACGATGGCACGTGCGTGTTCTCACGAATCCTCCGTTTCTGAAGAGGGGGAGGCATCTCCCATATACCCAATGTTATGTATAAATATCAAACTCTTCTACTTGCCTGTCCTCTATCTTGGATCGAGTTCGCTTTCTACACGTCTTTGTGTTTAGTAAATTGTATTATCGTCCTCAAATTTTGCCTTTTTCTAAACGTTTTTGGGCAGAGATTCATAAAGCAATAGGCTACTTTATATGGAAAGGCCAGATGTTACGCACTCCGCATCATATTTTGTACCGTACCGTAGCAAATGGTGGGGTCAATTTGAAAGACGTTCAACATCAAGCTCAAGCGCTCCTCATGCACCGATTCTTACAGGTTCTAACCCTCCATCAAAACACTCTGACGTATGATGCCAGTTTATTAGCCATTCGATATTTAGAAGATACCCCCCCACTTAACATCCGAAATATTAGAGGCCCAATGCAAGTGTTTGCAGACATCTATTTGGAATTCGCCTATGTGGTGATAAGTCGGGTGCATATAGAGGAATTCTCTGTCAGAAATTTCTATGACAAATTTATGCAACCTATTCGTCAGAACACTTCAATTCCTATAGCATGTACCGCGCCCGAATGGGCCAATACGTGCGCCAATTTGTCATCTTTAACGGATCAACCAAAACTGCATCATCAAATGTTCATACAAGTGTACAATTTGGATCCCATTGGCACCAACTTACTTCAGAAAGGCATCAGTAACACGGACGCATGTCCCCAATGTGGAATCCCAGAGTCCTTATTTCATAATCTGATCATGTGTGAAAAGAAACTAGATATCTGGCATAGATTTCAAGCCATTTATGGTCGCATAAATCGTATTCCTGCCCAAGATATTAAATGTGACGATCTGTTTCGTCGACCCTTCTATCGCTATTTTCCCCCGACTCGCCGTAAATTTTCTATGTGGCTCATCGCCGTCACTCTATATATTCTGAAACGTGAACGTGTGATTGTTACTAGTGACTGGTACGTTCAACGTCTGAACATGAAACTGTGGACGACTCCTAAGGTCCAGATTTTAAAAAAATATGCATGTTACTATCGTGCAGTATATTAATGTAATATCCAACACTTTTCATATTGTAATATTCGATATTCTATCAACTTAGTTTGTTACTTTTGGAAGGGACTGTTTATAATTCATGTAATTCTATGTTCAGGGAGCACTAATTGTTGACCTTCTACGGTTCAGTTAAAATGTTATTCTATAGTTGTTGTATAGCTTTTCCACAATAAATTTAATAAAAAAAAGTTGCCAATTTGGCGTATTGGTAAGACGTTAGCTTACTAAATACAAAACCCGCGTTCGATTCGTGGCGTGGAGGCATGATTTTTTCTTCTTTTTTTCTTACAGAATATATTTTATATGTTCATATTTAGTTCTAATAATTGCTTTCTTGCTTTTCGTAGATTATCTTAAATTAGTAGCCATGGAAACGTAGAGATTAAGTACTGAAAGCAAGGACGTATATAAATAAATCAGAGCAGGTTGCAAACCGAGCGAAGCGAGGAATAGAAAGAATAAAATTAGGTTAATTAGTTCAAACACTATTTTCTATTTTTCTTTTAAATGTTATTTCAAATTATTTTCAAATAATAAATTTTCCAAATAACGTCGGTTTCTTGTAGGAATGTTTCAAAACCCGACAATGACCCGAAACCCGTTCCTTACTACTACTACTAATAATAATTTATTATTATTATTATTCTGAGGGACAACGAATTTGTTCCAACAACAGTAAAATCATATAAATCCAATTTTGCATCAAAGTTTCACGAACATGGCAATAAACCTTGGAAGGGATTCACAAAAACTGTCGGAAGTGAAAAAATTAATCAAAATTCTAGGACTACTCTAAGCTTGTAAAGCATATGAAACTTTACGGAAGTCAGATACACCTACCTTATGGCAACCAAGTGTACGAATTACCAACGGGGATGTAGCTAAAATCCCTATTGTGAGTCTACATGTGGGCGCATGTAAAATATTAGACATATCACGGTATTTTCTTATCAAGAGCATATCATCGCCCGTGTAAAAATGTCTTAAATCGCACAGTGTGGCAACTTTAAAAGTTTTCCCAGTGATATACCTCCCTGTTTAAAGGCTTTGGTCTCAACAAACGGCAAGATCATATAATCAACTTAGGTTCAGACCGAACCCTTCCTGGACAGAATGGCCGTGGCTCAGTGGTAGAGCGTTGGCTTAGTACTTGGGAGGTCCTGCAATCGATTCCAGTGGGCAAAAATTCTGATTGAGGTTTTCTTGGACTTTTCCTCAGCTACACCAGGCAAATGCCGGGATGGTGCCTTCCATATAAGCGCTGGCCGACCCCTTCCCAAATCCTTTCCCCCTTCCTTATTCCGGCCTAAGTCTTATATGGCTAAAGACCATAACATTTAATTGAAAAGCAGAGTTAGAACTAAATCAGTGTTGGTAACCAGGGCCTACCACGGATATAGGTGATCCGGTTTAAAATTTGACCCGGTCTGGGAATTTAATGAGCTGATGTTTGGTATTTTTCGTGCTCCGGGGATAACACCTCTGGTCCCGGTCACCCCTCAAACGCAATGAAATCATCAAGTTTGAAGGCGGGCCACCGGGTCCCAAGTATAGAAACGGGTCCCAAACTTGACGTACTGTGCTATAAGCACAATCATTCTAGTGTTGAGTGGTGAGCCAAAATATGAAGTCAAACAACTTTCTGAGCACTTATAGCCTATTGTAAAGACAGAGTTTAGACTTAGTCTAAGGTAGGCTTAGGTTGAAACATTAATTTCGAATTGAATTTGAATTTTATATATGGCCTTTAAGTTTATCAGGCTCAGGCCGGGATAGGGGAGGGGGAAAGGATTTGGGAAGATGTCGGCCAGGGCAAATGTTGAAAGTGCCTTCCCAGTATTTGCCTGGTGTGACTGAGGAAAAAAAACAGGAGAAACCTCAGTTAGGATAGTCGGCCGCTTGGATTGATACCACGACCTCCCGAATGCTACGTCAACGATCTATCACTGAGCCGCAGTGGTTGGGTTTCATTAGAACGAAGTCCGAATACTGGATCTTTAAATCCGTGACCAAAATCACACGAATCCATTAGACCAAATATCCGAAACATCGAAGATTCGGATCTGTTGGGTCCGGGTAACAGGTATTCGGATTCGGATCCGAGTTTCCGGATATTCGGATATCCACCCATAAAATTCATTTTACCTTTTCCTCGCAGTCACATTTGATTTGTTATTCCCTGTTGTTATATATTTTCTATTTTTTGTATTTCGATATCGTTCGGTGCCATTCAGTACTTCCTGACATATAATTAATATTAATTTGGGAGGGGGATGGATTTCGAGGATGTCAGTTTGGGTCAATGGATTTCGAGGGTCCAACTCCAAAGTCTCTCTGGGTGTAAAGTATCTATATATAGATAATTACGACTAAATTATATTATTATTTTGCATATTAAAAGGAATTAATATGCACAGCCTCCCGTAACTACTTACGTCAATTAGTACTTTCATATCGCTCAATAACGTTGTTTCTCCGTTCTTTGATATTGTTCGGTATTTCAAGATTATTCGATATTTATGTATACGATATCGTTAAGGATTTCGGTATATTGATATTTCGATATTTTCGCTATTTCGGTATATCTGTATTTCGGTATTTTCGGTATCGTTCGATATATCGATAATTGTCGGTTTCCAAAACAACCGAAAGTCGGTATGACAATTTCAGTAACGAACACCCCTACTTCCTGTATTAAGACACTACTGCTAGTTGGTGAAACAGTTACACGTTTTTGTTTTTTAATTAAAATGTAATGATTTGCTCAGCCTTAATTTTTATTTTATCTTAAGTATATAAAAGCAAAAGCGTTGGCATGGAAAGCATCATGCTTGTTTTGTTATATCAGAGACATGTAGAACATAGGTCCCTGAATACTGTCTTCTCTTTATCAAGATAAACAAGTCTCTGTAGTGTAATGGTTATCGTGTTCGTCTCTCTCGCCTGCGGTCTCGATTTCAAATCCTGATAAATCCATATTTTTTTTTTAAGAAAAAAGACATTTTGTCTATGAGTTCGAACCCTGACAAACACAACTTTCTATTTTACTTAATTTTTATTTGAAATTATTTTTCAAATGACGTCTGTTCCTTGTTGGAATCTTTCAAAACCCGTCATCTGCCCCCCCCCCCCCCCTTCGACGAGCAAATGGCGATGTTGCCTGACTTGTTAGTGGGTACTAAATCGCTGAGAGTAGAGAGTTTATTTACTGACTGAACAACATATTTGTTATGGTCCGTGTAGTTCAGTGGATAGCGTGGGAGACCTTCAATCTCAAGGTTGTCGGTTCAATCCCCGTCCGAGATTTCAAATCATATTTATCAAGGAATTAAGCTCTGTAAACGATGTTCATGATTACTCCTGAAAGAGATTTATCCCGAAAAGAGAAAAAAACACAAGACAGAGAGAGAGAGAGAGAGGGAGTAGGGGGAGAGACGCAGACTGTGCATTTATAAGTGTTAAAATTGCATTTATTTTCCTGTCTTCCCCCATGCTTCTCTTCCTCTTTCATTCTTCTCTTCTCTTTTTGTTCGCTCTTTACCCGTGTTCATTCATGCTTTCTCTTTCTCTCTCTCTCTCTGTGTTTGTGTGTTTGAACAAAACAAGGATGGAATTTCTGTCTAACTCTCTCGTGGTTCTCTACGTGCTGCTGAACAAGTCAATTCTATCTTGCTCGATATGGAGGAATATCCTAGCATTCCATGTTTTCGCGCAAATTCGTACTGTCGTGTTGGTTGTCTAACTATGAGGCGTACAGTGTAACAATTCTCTTGGTGGAAAATGCTACTATTTCATATAATTCCAACCTCCGTGTACTTTAGTTCGTGACTGTACATAACAGCTTTCGAGGCTCATATATAAGTGTATGTCCCAGTACAGTGGCGGCTCCTCCGATTAAATTGGTGGAGCGGCTAAGCCAAAAAAATTGGGATTAGGTACTGTTCATATACGTAAATTGACTGTGTGCGTGTTTGCGCGTGAGTGTTTTGTCAGTACTTTACCTTTACCTGCTCGTCAGTTCACAAGTCGTTACTTGATCTCACTCTCAGAATTATATATGACTGCTCCATCCGATCGATGACAATTTCAAACCACCATTGTTTCATTGCTGGGAATCATTCAGATCGCAAATCTGCTTCAGAATAGCAAAATCATATAATTATTTCGTATCCGTAGTGGAATCTATTAAGTGTTAACTGGTCTGAGGTTTGATGATATCAACAATAGTAACTTCTTATGAAATGGCTGCGAAGTTATAGTCATGACTCATGAGCCTTTTCCACTTGCCATCCATTATTAAAGTGGGACTGATCGTAAATCCTGTAGGAACCTCGGTCAAAATTGAAGTCATGCACGGGGTTTGAATACTCACCTTTCCAATGCCCATTCGGATGAAGCAACCAACTAAACGGTAATAGACTAAGGAGATTCATCACAGAACTGTAAACAAGTAACAATTTTAATCATCTTATGCATACTTCAAATGAAAGGTTTTTGTCATTACGTTTATTCTATTTCACTTCGAACACTATTTTAATATTTTGTACACTTTTTTTCACATAAGTTAAATGTATCAATATATGTACTCTACTTTATGTGCTTTATTAACCTAGAAAACAGTTGGCAATAGCGCGAATGCACCTAAGGTCGCCTGTAAAATATCCTAAGGTTAGTGTAAAACAACATCCTATGACGTTAGATGGCAGCACTACCTCTAATGTATTTCTTTCGTTGTACGAAATTGCAATGTAACTCCTGCAAATTCAAGCTAGAGAGTTCAAACTTTCAGAGAAGTAAGTTGATATAGCCATTGGAAGAGTTCGGTCTGTGCAGATTTTTTATTTTCGTCTTTTTCATTGTTGCAATGCTTTGATCGTTATAGTGAATATTCAAACCTACAACGATAAAGCTTTTTCAACAATGACCACAAAAGAGATTAGAAAGTCGCACCAATTCAACTCTTGAGATGGTTATGAACTTTCTTCTCTGAAAGTTTGAACTCTCTTGATTTAAATTTATAGGAGTATAGTACTGCAATTTCGTACAACGAAAATAATACATAAGAGACGTACGGAGGTAGTGCTGCCATCTAGCTTAAGTACAAAATATGTTCGTCTTTTTATCCATGAGGAGGTTGCGAAAACAAAAAGTAGGAGTTTATAAAGACAGATTATAACGAAAATGTGTTCAAGACGTGTTTAAAAAATAATGAGAAATTGAAGCGTTTACCACTGACAACACCCTGTATTTATTGTACAGTACATATTACTTGCACTTCCTTTGCACCAGAGGATAGGATCAAATACATATAAAAAGTGTAAAATAAGTTTATTATTTTTTACATTGTGTGATCTTAAAGGTCCTTTTTGTTACTTGTAAGTAAAGGAATAAATCAAAATATTTACCTGTTCACCTGCCGAGAGCAACATTGTAACGAGATATCCACTGCTCTCGGTTGTTCTAGTGTGAGAGAGCTAAACATTGCAGAACAATTAAAGCAAATTGTCAATGAGAATGAACTCACTTATACTTGTATAAAAAGAAAAAAACGTATTAAGTAAGACAAGTAAGAGAATTTAAAACAACAAATCTGTAAATAATACCTTGTCCAACGTTCCTCCAAGCGACACGGTAAGTTATTACAATTCTTATTGATAAGGATCAGAAATAAACCATGGTGTCGGACTCCGTTATGTGTCTTCAGTCCGTCTCTCATCCATGAACTTAATTTTTCTCTGGCTGTATTTCATTCGTTTCTCGGCTTCCGTTGCCTATGTGTCTTGCAATGTCAAAACATCTCAAATTGCTCGTGTAAGATATCAGCTACTGAAAATTCACATTTTATATTTAAATACTTGCTCTCAGTTTCTCGTGTTTTTATTTATTTGATTTACATTTTATGGATTGGTTCATGATCGTCACAAGTTTGACAAACGATGTCCTCGATGTCCACTTCTTCGGGCCACGGATGAGAAAGTCAACGACCAGGGCTTCTATTCTCATAGGTACGATGTGCTTGGTGGGACTGAAGAAATCTATGAAATACATCAACCATAATGATAGCAAGAATGATTTTGAACCTACGTGCCTCTCCGGTACCAATCCACATGCTTTGGTCTTTGCTATTTAGCCACACTTTATCTTCTACATGGATTGGACAGGTAAACTGGAACAAGTGTGGAAAGTATTTTTACATGGTTCACTCGTAGGGACACGCAATGGTAGCGATAAGTCATGGAATTGAGGCATAGAAATCCTGAATTATGTTTAGTGGTATTCGGAACCATTCTTCTTGTAGGACATCCTGAAGTTTCCTCAGAGATGTTTATTGAATTTAGACCCCTTATTTATGACCTTTTCGGCAGTTATAGCTCAGGACAGTATAGGATAAGGGGAAAGATATGCAAAGGTATCGTCAAGGCCCAAAGTTGAAGGTACCATCTCGCCATTTGCCTAATGTGACTTAGCAAAAACTCTGAAAACTCCTCAATATTAATGGTCGGCCGCTGGTATTGAACACAGAATATTCCAAATGTGATATCATCGTTCTACCAACTCTGTCAAGCTTGTGATGGAACATGCCTCTTCACACGACACGATACCCCCGAATGCCCCTAAGTGACTCAATAATGCTGAGATCTGGTGATTGTGAAGGCCTGCGCAATGTTCTACTACATCACTTTTGTGCTTTGTAGACTATGATCTGACGTAATGAACAGGGGTATTATCGTCTTAGAATATGGCGTCACCATTCGTGAGAAAAGGGCTTGGACCATTTTTATTCTGTACGCTTTTCCGAGCTTAGATTCATTTAACTTTATTTTAGTTAAGTCATATTTTATTCAAAATATGGTGTAAAAACGCATTTTATTTTTATTTTTAGGATGTTTACATATATAATAATGCTTGTGTAACTACACGGAAATAAATTAGTTTTAACTAAGTCAAGATTTTGCTAGGTTAATGACCAAATGGGTTGCACATAACCTACTGGTTATTTATCACAACCCTTTCGAGACATGAAAGTACCTAATTCTGTAGGTAAATGGTAACCCATTGAAAAAGGTTAACAGAAATCAGGGTAAAAACAACCCATTCGTGGGTAGCAAGTTACCTACACGATTGGTACAAGAAGGAATAAACAAACAACACGGTTAATTTAAACAACATGATTGACCCACTGCTCGGTTATGCTAACCGTTTAATGTGCAGGTAAATTTAACCTTCTGAGAATTAGTTATTTTTTAACCTTAATGAGGGTTAGCTGAACCGAGTCTCGTGTATACGAGATGGCGGTCATTGAACACTGAGAGGCTTCCACATGGAAGCTTTGTACCAAGGCCAAAACGTTAACGTGAAACTTAGGAGGTAACCTAGCAACCCTAAATCTAGGAATGTAGTGTTATATAAATTATTATTAATATTCTGTTAATGACAAAGTGTAAATGAAACATTGAGATTCGTATAATGAATATCACAGTAGTGTAACTCTGGAAATACATGCATTATGTACCGTAAACTTCAGGTGATCGGTGGAGTAGTTGGTAGCACTTCGGACTTCTACGGATGAGGTCCATAGTTCGATCCCAGCCTGGCGCACATTTTTTTTTTACAAAGATAGCTATAATAAGCTATATGTAGTGTAAATAATAACAGTAACTTGCTTTCAGACGATTTTACCACTTTTTTTTCACAAATTTTCTTTGGGGTGGGTTAAAGTAACTGAGTACAGTTGTTTATCATAACCCTTCAAAATAACCTACATGGAGGGTAACACCAACCCACTGGATCTAACCTTTTTAGCTGGGTTGCTGTAACCTTGTACTTATTAGGCTCTATATTTACCAACTCACTCTGTTGCATTAATCCATTTTTGGGTTGCTAGTAACCTTTTATTTCTTTCCGTGTAATGCAAAGAACTTGCATGTGTGTGTTTGTCTTTGCTCCTCACACTTCCTTGCTATTTATTGAAGGACGATAACCTAAACTGTTGAATTTAACTTGTATCTCATGCAAAAGGATGTATATTTACAAAAATAATGAATTAAAACCATACTTCGTGTTTTACACGTATTTTCAGTTTTTTTTAATATTTTGGTAATGTTAGGGCATAAATGCATGCATATTTCTAAACATTTTAGGTCATAGAGATCCGAGTCTAAAATGGTCAGGTCATGTAGCGCGGATGGAGGAAAACAGAATTTATATATAATCGGGTTGGAAAGCCTGATGGAAAGAGGCAGTTGGAAAGACCGAGACGTCGTTGGTAGGAGGACAATATTAGAAGAGATCTTCTAAAGGTAGACGTTCGGGATGAAAACTGGCTTGATCTTGCCCAGGGTAGAATCGAATGGCGAACTTGTTACTGTGGCGATGAATTTGCGAATTGTGTAAGTCATAGAGTTAGTTAGTAAAGAGGCAGCTCCAGATTTACTGAATGTTTTTAACAACACTAAACTACATTGTTCATTCAATCGATTAGTTCGGTTGCGAAATGTTCTTCAAAGTATCAGAAATATCCTTCCCAAAATCTTCTTTAAATCTATAGTTGTTTATTTGCATAATTTAACTATGCAGCTTAGAAAATAAATCCAGAGTTTCTAATTTGTACTGTCCCAAAATATGAATATAGCTACATAAATAAAAAGAATAATAAACAAAGTTATTGTACGGGAAGGGTACTGAAAACGAGTTCCATTATTTAAAGTGTTCAGGAGACAGGTACATGCATTGGTTTTAGCTTTAGAAATAATGCAATAACTATATTGTAATGTAATGTAAATTCTGAACAAATTAATGTAGGCCTATTTCATTTCTTGCAAACACAAATGTCATCGTCACAATATTCTATATATAAATGAGCATAAGTTCTCGCAGCACAACGTATACATCTTAAATTCAATGTTTACACAACAAGCAGTGCATTTAATCCATATGAAGATGCGACTTTTCGACGAAACTATACAACGAAGCTGAAACCACTCAAAGTTCGAAACCGAAAATTTTATCAGAACTGCCCCTTGTTGATAAAATCTGAGAAAGGGAGAGGGGGAGAGGACTCACTGAGCAAGAGTAACATCTATCAGCTAAAGATACCTTTGCGTTCCAAAGAACAGTCAACTGTATTAACGAAGAGGTTATTGTTAAACAATTAAATGTGGACCTGTCATTATTAGTGATAACAAGGCAAGACTTTTGGAAGGAATTGCGCGGGGACGACAGGGGACGATTTCAATACTCCTTCCACCTTTCTAGCTTCATCAGAAATTGAAATTGGAAGTCGAAAAATAGGGTTCTGTCTCGCCTTCGTTTATACATAGGATTCGTTCGCGACTGCCTCTAATATAAGGTCACACAAATGAATGAAAAAGAGTCTCCACCACAAAAAAGATACTTTTGCAGCGGTTTAAGGGGGAAATGTATTTTACACGTAACCACGAACTTCTACAGGTTTTTCTGTTTACAGAGAAATTGGAAATAGGAAAAAATAGTTGTTCTATTGATTGCTATTATTCTTTTTTGTAAATTACAATCAAAATAATTAACCTTTGGATTAATAACTTAAGAATTTCTTTGAGAGGTGGACCAGATTGTTTTCTAGATTATATTTTAATAGGCTAATCATTAGCTGTTCTGCATATGATGTTTTAGCACAAAAGAGTAACTTCGGTTTTCTCAATTTTTAAATAATGTGGCTTGTGTCCTTCTTGCATTAAACCGGTAGTTCGGGAAAGTCCGTACACCCTGCACATGCACTAGAGAAGTAATTAAATAATAGCATTGACAATCATCATTTTAAAAAATAACATCTTGGAAATATCACACCATTCAATGAATCCCGAGTTAATCCGTAAATTTTAATTCTATGGCTTGTTAGCAAGTCATTCTCGCATGTATACACAGCAATACAATAACAACACTTGTTCCAGTTGAATATTTGTATTCGCTTACTGAAGCGTATTGTCAAAAGCATGCGTTTAAAACGTTACACTCACTTAATGTGTCACAGGAAACCTTAAATCCTGAATGTTCCACTAAATGAATGGCATTTCCTCTCCCAAAGCCTTTGTCAGAGGCTTATCAACAGAATAGCTGATTAACTAAAACAGAGATTGCGGAAAGGTAACCTTCCAAAGACTGAAAACCATAGAGCTTTCCCGCAAAAGCATACAGAACCAAGGATGGATTATTTTATTACGGATCCAAGGAGGGATGGATGTGAAAGCAGTAATTAATGATGAAACGGTGAAATTGGAAGGTGTTAAATATTTCTTGCTTATGTGCGTGACATTTCGGTTTGACGTTAAAGCTTCCTGCGGGTAAATTTTCATGAATAAATAAATCCCTAGCTGGAAGCAACGTTTGTGCTAACTGAACATCTTCCTTATTTTGCAGTTCTCATGCATGACGTGTTACAGAACAAAAAGTCTTCAAAACGATATACGTAACCATTTTTTAAATGTTCTGGAGATTGTACTTTAAGTTAAGATGTCAAGATAACTTAACATTGTTCTTGATGTAATTGCAAACAATGTGATCATGTACTCTCTGTTCATAGGGGAAGATTATTGTATTAATTACTCTAAATTGATATTCGCATACGAAATATCTTGGTCCAGCCTTCTGATTGAGGATTCTCATGGATTCTCTTTAGTTAAACCGGGCTAATGCAGGGATGGCACCTTCAAACTAGACTCTGATCTACTTCCTTTACATATCATTTCCTGCTATGTCAAATATGCCTAAAGACCATACTTACAACTAAAATTAAAATTAAAATTCAGAATTCGTTTTTAACAGGTAATAGAAGTCAGGATGATCAACTATGAACAATTGGATAAACAAGGTCACTAGATACCCCTAACTAAGAACTAAACTTCTTGACTTGACGAGGGCCATCAAGGTGTAACGTCCCAAGCAGCACAGTATATCGGGCCAATATTGTCCAGTACTGGGCCTGTAACGGCTAATATTAATGTTAACATACGTCCGTATTTTGTATGGATAGTCCTATCTTAAAGGCTCTGTCCGCGTCCGTACCGTACTTTACAAAACATAACTAAATGTCCGTACTTTTCACTTAGCTATTTGTTGACTGTTAATTATTTGAAACTCATATATTTCTATAAATATATATCACACTATTTATAAAGACTTTCACGTGGCACACAAATGCAAATTGATTCTGCAGTCTGGGAAATATTAGTCAAGATTTCTTGCCACTGGATTTTTAACCCAGGACTTTCCGAATACTAAAACAACACTCAATCGTCTGAGCTATTTGATGGTATTGTGATGCAGATCTGTAATTGTATTAGTGTAAGACCATTCCTAAGATGCACTTCACATGTAATAAATATTTTTTTTTTTTTTTGCTGACTACCAGGTGTATGCATAAGTAGTTTCCGGTTTACCTCAAAGATGGCGCCAGCGAAAAGTACGCAGCGTATTCATTTGACACATACGTCATTTTGTTCGTCTGACATTAAACTACAAACACACACAAGTTGAGTCCGCCAAACACTAGCGTCTTTGTTTTATCGTTCAGTGATCATGTCGAAGTTTGTGCCTGAAAAAGAACATTTGCGGCACGCATTACTTTTCTTATTTAATCAAAAGGAAAAGGCTGTTGAAAGTCATCGTGTGCTGGTAGAAACATATGGTGAACACGCTCCATCGATTAGAACATGTGAGACATGGTTTCGACAATTTAAAAGTGGTGATTTCAATGTGGAAGACAGTGCGAGCTCTGGTAGACCACAAAAGTGCGAAAACGAGCAATTGCAGGTGTTATTGGAGGATGATCCAACTCAAACTCAACAGCAATTGGCAAAAGCATTAAATGTGTCACAAGAAACAATCAGCAGACGTTTACGAGCAATGGGGAAGATCAATAAACTGGGTAAATGGGTCCCACACGATTTGAATGAACGTCAAATGGAAAACTGCAAAGTCACTTGTGAAACGCTGCTTCAACCCCACGAAAGAAAATCCTTTTTGTATCGAATTGTGACGGGTGACGAAAAATGGATTTATTTTGAAAACCCGAAGCGGAAAAATCGTGGCTTTCACCTGGCGAAGCCGGTCCTTCCACACCAAGGCCAAGTCGCTTCGGCAAGAAGACCATGCTTTGTGTCTGGTGGGATCAGAGCGGTATTGTGTATTATGAACTCTTGAAGCCCGGCGAAACCATTAATGCACAACGCTATCGCCAACAAATGATTAATTTAAATCACGCATTGATTGAAAGACGACCGGAATGGGCCCGAAGACATGGCAAAGTGATTGTGTTACACGACAATGCACCGTCTCACACAGCAAAACCAGTGAAAGACACCTTGAAATAGCTTGGATGGGACATCCTTCCGCACCCGCCGTACTCCCCAGACCTGGCGCCATCTGACTATCACCTCTTCGCATCAATGGGGCACGCGCTCGCAGAGCAGCACTACAGCAATTTCGAAGACGTTGGAAACTGGCTCGACGAATGGTTTGCCGCCAAAGACAAGCAGTTTTTCTGGCATGGTATGCATCAATTACCTGAAAGATGGGCGAAATGTGTAGAAGCCGATGGCCAATATTTTGAATAAAACAAAATTAATTTCCCTTGAAAATTACGTGTTTTCTCTACCACAAAAACCGGCAAAAACTTATGCATACACCTGTTAATTATTGCATTCCTAACACAGGGATTATAAATATAAGGTTTCCACCATAGCTTAGTTGGTTGAGCGTTGGTTTATGTCTTGGGTTCAAATCCAGTATCCATGATTTTTCTGTCCCACTAAGCGAATATCGAGGTGGTAACTTGTAGTAAGTCCGTGACAGCTTGTAAGCCATAGCCATTCCTCTACTATTTGTAAGCCATAGATGATCATTGACAGACGTTAGTCTCCAAATTATTAACAAAACATGAGGTTTTCGCAGTTCGAAGCAAGATTTTGACACTGTATGTCAGTAGTTCTGAAACTTTTCCTTCAGACCTCAAATTTGGAGACAAACAAAACGTCTGAAATAACCAGCGTAAATCCTCAGCTCACAGTCAAAAGACTCAATTGTTATCAATATCGCTTAAACTGAACATCGTCTTCAGAACATAAAAGCTAATTTAGACTTATGTAAACTGTTCTAAAAATTTTCTAATGAAGTAGAAATACAGAATTACTTACTTCGAGTTTTTTATGCTGATTCTACAATACTATTAAGCAAATATTATATTTTAAGTTATTCTTTCCACTTTCTATGTACACATATTTCTATAGAAATAATTTAAAACTAATCAACATTTAAAACTAAGGCTTAAATCAACTTTACATTCACCCAAATACATTACTATTAAAAGTATTCATGTTAGCATGCTTATTAAGCAATGATATTTTTGAGTTTAGGTGAATAATTTAAATCATTACAGAAATCACAATTAGGATTGCTAAAATCTATGTAACTTGACAAAATTTGTTAACAAAATATCTGCTACGCTTACAATATCTCTTATTCTGGAACAAACCATTAATTAAGCAACTAGAATTACTAGCACAATGAATAAATAAAATCATGAACACTTCAGTGTTATTACTACATTGTATTACATATTGAAATAGTTTAATAATCGGATATTAAGATTAGTATCTTTTTGTTGTTCCACTTTATTTTTGAAAATAGATACAAAATATATTCCGTCTATCCAACTCTCGACTTCTATCAGACCCATAATTTTAATTTGAGTGTATAGCCTGAAGTAATTTCTCATTGTGTGAAATCATTTCGGAAAACTTACTGGACATAGAGTTAAAGTTATCTTTTAAGATTACTAAGCGCTTCAGAGTTTCACTATTAATCGTAAATTTCCAGTTGTCCACAAGTCATTCATTGTTAAGAAAACCCTTTCAATGTGATTTATGGTTCATAGCCACAAGCTAAATTCTACATTGGATAAAATATTCGCTGTTTGTAGATGTCGTGTTATGTCAGACTTCCCACCACTAGAAATTTAAAAAAAAATTGAATCACTTTTGGCAATGTTCGTCACTGTCCCTCTGTCCTCTCTTCAAGAAAAGTGAAAAGACATTTCCTTCTCAGTGTTATCTTCAAACTGAATTGCCAGTTGAATTCTGATTCTTTCTTCGACGACCAACAATACAAATATTGTTTGAGTTAGATACTTACGTCACTATTAACAGCAATATTATAGGCAGAAAATTGTAATATGATATTGCTTGCAGTGATTGATCTGAAAAATCATAGTATAGTATAGTATCATAGTATAGTCATACAAAGAAAAGTATAGACATTCATTTTTTGTTCAGCAGTATCAGAAGGTGAAAACAGTACATTGCGAGTGACATTTTGAAAGGAAAGGACATTTCTTAATAATATGAACCCTTCCGAATCACTCGCTTCAAACATCAGTACAGTCCTGCGAAAATCAGTACGCCTGGTCACTTTACATAAAGAGGATTGAGTACATAGAGCTAAATAAAACCGTAAAGAAGAAAACCGTAAGGAAGAAATTTATCACAATGGACCACATAAAAGCATTCAATTAGGTCATGGAAAGGACTAATGAATATGAACTTCCACTATATCTGGGATTCATAGATTTTTAAAAAGTTTTCGATTCGGCTTCCTTGGCAGCAGTACTTAAATCAGTTGAACATCAAGGCACCGAAAATGCATACATTAAATTACTGCGAAACATTTACTTGACTATTCCATCTGTCACTAGACTACATCAGGAAAGGGAAAAATTTAAAGTTGGAAAGGGATAAGGCAAGGAGATTCAATTTCTCCAAAACTATTTTCTGCGGTCCTAGAGGAAGTGTTCTAAAATTTAAACTGGGATGAAGTTGGAATAAATAAATCAATGGCGGTTACCTTAATCACCTACGATTCGATGATGATATAATTCTGTTTACTTCAAGTGAAGAAGAACTACAAACTAGAATTAAAGAGCTGTGTAATGTGAGTTCGAAAATAGGTCTTAAAATGAATTTAAGTAAAAGAAAAGTAATATACAATTAACATGCTACAAAGAAGAAAATAAAGATTAATGGAGAGACAATGAGAGTCATAATTGATGAGTACGTTTACATGGGCCAACTCAAGACATCGAATGTCAAGTTGACGGATGAAATCAATAGAAGATGTAAAATGGCGTGGAGTTCGTTTGGAAGACTACACTTTATTTTCAAAAGCAAACTACCAATGTATTTCAAGTGTAAAGTTTATAATCAATGTATCTTATCTGTAATGATGTACGGTTGTGAAACTTGGACGTTGAATGCTCAAACGACTCAAAGAAAGAGCAATGGAGGGATGCATGCTAGGAATAATTAGGAGAGACAGGAAGACAAATGAATTGATTCGCGCACAAACAAAGGTAGTATATATAGTCAAGAGTGCGAAAAGGATGAAGTGGATATAGGCCGGTCACATATCTAGAGTCTAGACGAACAGATGAAAGATGGACGACGAATGTACTACATTGGATTCTCAGAGAAAAGAATCGACCGAGACGACGTCGAAATGCAAGATGGGTAGATGATATCAAGTGCTTTTCAGAAGCTACGTGGATGAGGATAGCAGCAGAGATAGAAAATTCATCCAGCAGTGGATAGAAAACGGCTGAATATTATATATATGTAAAAAGGCCATATTCATATATATATATAATTCAAAGCCATATTCAATCCACTGGATGAGGCCTCTCCCGGAGGAAGGATTTGGTCTACTGCTCCCACGCTGACCAAACGTTTTGGAAGAGGAGAGCCGAAGCACTCAACTGTGATCGGCACTGTCTTGTATTCACACCAACTTCCCAATCGCATCACGATGCCGGGTGAGTACTGTTCCAGACCTTCACGCCTTTGTGAATTTAACTGAATATATATAACTGAATTTACGAGTAAACTTCTAAAGCTTCATATCTATAAGATTTAAAGCATAAGTCCGTATTTCATTATCATTTTACAGTGTCCGTTGCTGTGGTACGGGAAAATGAAGAAGAGCCATTCATTTTCCAAGGACGTCTCATAAAAAAAGGGAAAACATCAGTCAGGACACCCTATTCAAATATTCGAACTCCGAATAATCTTTTTACTAGGATAGGAGTTCGACTACTTCCGAAGAGGCACCTGCCAACGATTAAAGAAAATTAATATTTTTTATTTAATATATTTTTGTGCTTCGTAAGACACTTGAGAACAGTGTAAGGGCCCTATTTATTCCAGTTTATATAAAATTCTTGACATTGAGCAGTGTCTCCTGTGGGGGAGTGGTATTACTTGCTGACTTGTAATAAGGGGGTGCGGTTTGTTACTCGCTAAGAACACAAGTAATTCGGAAGTGGTCATCATCTGAAGAAAGGCAAATCATAAAACTATAGGTTCACCTTGCCAAGGAAACGCGGGTCATAAACCTTCCTCCAGGTAGGTCAGCCATCATCATCAACATTAAGGAAATGTTCCACCATCGGTGGTCATGAGATACGACGCGTCAGGATTGTGTCCAAGAGGTTTCGGGTTTGAATCCCGGATAGGGATGGATGTTTATGGATTTTAAGAAGCATTTTACTCGTATCGGGACGGGCCGAAGTCCTAGTTTCTACAATGGCCCAAACAAAATCAAATTTATCGAAGTTTTATTGAGTGAACATGGAAACTGACTTTTAGGTTTCAGAGTGACTTAAGGAAATCCCTTGACTCTTCTTCTTATAATATAAACAGAACGTTCTTAATCTAATTCCTAATATAACTCTGTGCTCATCCAGAAGGTTCTTTAATTACCGAAAGGGTGCTGGGTGAGGTGAACTGATGGTGGCTTGCGGTGTCAATCTACCAGATGGAGAACATTGCAGAAACTTGAATTTCAGGCTTAGGGGAATTCTAAACCGGAGATTCAATCTGAAATTCGTTGATTATAAGGCTACAATAAGAAATTTTACATTTGTCTAATATAAGTAGACCAATCAATTTCCATGTAACCCTAAAAATTAGACTCTAATGTCTTTATGGAGAAAGGTGTTAACAATTTAGAAAATAATTTTAAAGTGCTGCAGGTTTGTGGAAATCTCAAACCGGTGAAGTTCATGTCTGCATATGTTCTTCCAGCAATTAAGAAGTTATGTATACACTCATATAAGTGTGTTTGTTGTGTGGATCTGTGAAGGAAAATACCTCCGTGACCAAATCCAAGTTCAGTTGTTGCCCTTGTCCATATCCGTTGTCGTGGTGAAGATGCACTCAGAGACCAAGATAGTTAAAGAGGAAGAGAGATAGAGAGACAGGGGGAAGAGGGAGTGCAAGGGAGAGATTTGTTCCCGATTTGTGGGCGCGGCAGCTCGGACCCAAAACCATAAATCATCCGCAAAAGATGTAATCACGGCGCCGTGTAATAAATTGGCTGAATTATAGTGTCCGTCCAAAGAGGCCATCTTGCCGGCGCACTGACGTCACTGTTGATGCGCGCGCAGGGGGGGGGGGGGAGAGAAACAGTGTGTTGAAAATGATTACAACTAGAAAATATCCTGGTTTTTGGAAGATGACATTTAACCTAGCAGAGACTCAAGGTAGTCATTACCTCGCCGGCTCAATTACTGCGTCAGTGGCCCGACGAGACAGCGACTTCGACATTTAAGACAGGATTTTCATCCACTTTTCCTAACTTCGTAACCTTGACCTTAAAAACAAAAAACAAAAAAAAAAATGATGGAGCTGGAAGCAGGTGATATTGGGATTGGAAGAGGGTTGATTGAAGGGGAGGGGGGGTAGTGTCAAACTTGCTTCTCATAAACAAGTTTAAGAAAGAAAAAAAAACTAAAGAAGAACATGTCCATGAAAACGATGGCATCCTCATTTGAAAAAGACTCCACTGATTATTGCTTCCAACAGCAAACATGTCATTTATATAATGTTCTTTTAAAATATCTCCACCTCTTTTCCCCGTAGCTAAATTAACAAAGTCTGAATGATTGACGTAAGAAAGAAGCATTTTCTAATGTGCAGGTAGAAGGATTAATACACATATAACGCATTTATCATGTTTTTAAATTGCAAATTTTGTATTTGTGGGTTTTTTCTAGCACATTCCGATATCATTTTGTTAGTGCCTTTTGTGCACAAATCAATTCGATCCCATCTTTTTTTTTTCTTCAAAAATATATGTGAAAAGATATTACTACTACTACTACTACTACTACTACTACTACTACTACTACTACTA
>JAGDQP010007985.1:0-41961 GCA_022664845.1 Lepisma saccharinum | reverse complement strand
ACTACTACTACTACTACTACTACTACTACTACTACTACTACTACTACCCGATAGATACGTATAAGGATAGATAAGTATACGGGATGGAAGCTTTCGGAACACGTTCAAACTTCAAATACAAAACCTGGTCAGTGGGTAATTCCTGTTTCCAAATAGAAAGTGAAGTATGAGAAATTGACATGAAAGTTTTGGTACACATGTAATACAAACTTTTGTCCCTAGGTTCGGATCACTCGATGAGGAATTTATTTATTTATGGCCTTTAGGCCTCTCAATCTCAGGGCAGGATAGGATGAGGTGAGAATGTTGGAAGATGGTCGGCAAAGCCCTAGTCACATTCAGTCCCGGGACTTGCTTGGTATGACTGAGAAAGAAAGGACATACCCTGCAAAAAACAGACAGGCTCGTTGGAGTCGTTTCCAAGACCTTCCGATTGCTAAGCCAGCGCTTTATCAAATATGAGCTATGATCGCTTGGTAGATGTATCCACCACAATTGTCTATGCCAGTGTTCGATTTGTAGCAGGGGATGGTTGGGATTATCCCCCTCTGCAAAAATCTTCTCTGGCACTGTTTACCTCTAACCTGGGATATGGACGATCCCAAAATACCGTATAATACATATCTCACTAATTCTTCCCCCTCTCTAAAAATTCTACAAATCGAACACTGGTCTATGCACTTTTCCCGGTATTCTCGCAACAGGTGACCTACCAGACAATATCTATTGCAACAGGTGACCTATCGGGCAATATCCATCGCAACAGGTGGCCTATTGGGCAATATCCATAGCAACAGGTGACCTCCCCCGTGTTTGCCGTTGGTTATCATTATGAATGACCTGAGAGAATGAGAGAAGTTTTTAGACGAAAACTTATAACCAATGAGCACCATAAGGACTATATGAGTTCGAAATATAAAAGTAAGCATTGTCAAAGATATCAGTCATTGCGAAAGGTAAGTCGTTTCTCACACATGTGGATCTAAATGGTAATGCTAACACTCAGATGATAGAATGTTTATGGGTCATCTCAAACAAATAATTTTACGGAATACGAGGGAAATAACATATAACATACTACCCTGTTATCTCGCTAAACTGTGGTAGCGATTTGTGAACAATGGAGACAAGTTTCTGGCCATGTTGAGACTTGAGAGACATCAGGACATTGAGGACAGTGTTTGTCTGAATGTGAAATCAGATTGCTATCAGTGTTCTGTTATTTTTTGATGTGAAATAAGACTGATTTAATCGAAGTAGAACAGCTTGAATTGCTTTTTGTAATCAGAGTAGAATGGCGACCAGAGTACAAAGTAAGAAATTTTTACGTGGTGTTGGGAAGTTATTGATAAGAAAATATCGAGATGGGTCATACACGCATGCACACACAGACAAACAGGGTTCCTTTCACCACTACCCACCGGTAATTCGCAAACATTGACGATCATCGAGATATGTCATAGGTCTTTTTCAGCACCACCTTAGTGAATTCTTCTAAAAAAAATTGTATAAGAATTTAATCAACATTCCGATTGAATGTTCCGTGGACGGTCTCGAAATTCGTCTATGTTAGGTCACCAGGCGGGTTGTAGGTCACTTGTTGCGAAAAATGCCCTTTTTCCACGATTCTTTCCGGGCCTGGAATACTCCGCTAGAAAGGTACTGTGCATAAAGACAAGTTTTCAATGTGGCTTTAAGTTCGGCAGCCCTGGTAAAGTTTTAAAAAAAAAATATTTATGACCTTCAGGCAATTTTTAGCTTAGGACGACTGATAAAATGCTTATCACGAAGATACCTTTAGAAGGGGTAAATTCGAGACTATCTTCTGGGTGAAATATAATTGTTCCACCGAGTTTAGTATTTTTGGTTAGTGTGATATGTAGTATTGTTACCTTTTGTTTTTGAGTGCATTGTTTAATCTTTCTAAAGTCTAACAATATCTCTTGCTGTTTACTATCACACTTTCCATCAGAAGACCAATCAGGGCAGCCCCATTTATATCCCGAAACACAGTCATCCCAATTTTGTCAAGAGATCTGGAAAACATTTTTGTTCGCTGGAGACGATTTGTGATATCATTCCATCGACTCTTGTTTAATATAGGGATCATTCCTCACCACCTGTAATCACGCCATTAAAGAAGTCTTATGTTCAATTCACATCTGCTTCCATTCTTGGAAGGAACTTGATCACAGTATGGTACTTGAAAAGAACATCTTGTCGATTGGCTATTACTACTCAACTACTGCAAAGAGATCAAAATATATTGTGGCGCTTGTAGTTAAAGGACTATATTACATCTTACACACTTATATCAATCAGTTAAAAAAAACACAGTAATTATTAAGCAGCAGGCATTATTTATTGACCGGACCTTGTACATAATTTCTTATAAGACAGGGAGGAACGCTCATGCACAGAAATATTTTCGAAATAAATGAATGTTCTGTACAAGAGTACGAATTTTACATTATAGTTACATGGTCTGAGTGTTTCACTAGAGTTCATTATTAAAATCGAATCAACTGCAGTAATTGTAGTGATGCATTACGTATCATCTACCGTTATAAAACTCAATTAAAAGCAGAATGCAGTGTCAAGCAAAATTTAAAGCACAGGCGTGTTTTTATGCACTATCTGGAAATATTATGATCATAAAAATGATGTTGACCAAGAGAGTTTCAAAGGAAATTAAATTCGAGGCATTGTCAATTTAATATATGTCTTCCTTGAATAGGACTTAACATGTTGTAAAAGAACAACGTAATTGTTTACGTTTTCTTTTCCTCATTCTGTCGTCCAGTGTTACTTGATATATTTCTTCAACAGTCAACCCTAGTGTAATCATTCTTTCATCTAGACGTTTCATTTCCTCCTTCGTATTGAAAGCTTCAGTGTTATTTGTGATGTTCATCTTCGAAAGACAGTTTCATTTTGTGGCTGAGTACAACAGTTAATGTAATGAACTTGCTTGTCTTTCTTACGCGTGGACGACATTCTTACCCTAATACGTACAATCGAATGTTGTACTTATGCTGGCTGTTAGAACATGCTAATTTTCTTTGCTTCTATTGTAAAAAAAGTATTATACATTTGTTGAATTTGACCTTGGTTTAGAAATCGGATGGTCCTGGGAACGATCCCAACGGCAGCCCATCCCGACTGAGATTTTCTTCAGAACTTTTACTCAGTCATACCAGGCAAATGCGGCATGGCAACCCACTAACTAGGTCCTGGCCTAGGACCTTCCAACATCCTTTCTCCCACTCTATCCCGACCTGAGTCTGAAATGCCTAAAGGTCATAAATAAATTCAAATTAAAGTATGTTGAATTTACGTTATTTGTCACTACAGATTGTCTGTATACATAACTTATTTTTATTCGTGAAAGAAGGAAGGAAAATATAGTTTACCTGACCTTAATACAAGGTGCTATCTCGATATTTGCCTTGCCTGACTGACAGAAACCTCAGGCAGTATACCCTACGTGAGCAAAATTTGAAGGTGCTCTGGCGTTCAGTAGATACAAAGCTTCGTTGCTAGATCATTTGTGCCGTTTTATGGCCTTTGTTAAACATATCGAGAGCTCCGTGATAAAAGGGGATTAGCGACAATTTGGACGAAATCGAGATTTTGATGTTAGCTTGATCATTGCTGTATCCTGCATCAACTGCGAAAAAGTTTATAAATGACAAAAATGGTCTAACAGTGGTAAATGAAGGAAATTCCTTTTGGGAGTGGATGCAGGACAGAACAACGAATATGCTAACTACAAAATCTCACTTCGTTCAAGTTGTCAGTTACCCTCTTTTTGCACGGAGCTCTGGATATGATGCTTCATACAAGACCCTAATGCAGCCAGTTTCAATGGTCTAGTTGGTACGGTCACGGAGACACCCTAGTAGCACAATCATCGGGCCAACAATGGGCCATCGTTGGGCCAACCATGTTAGGTTGGCCCATCGTAGGCCCAACGTTGGCCCGATGACCTGTGCTACTAGGGCACGGACTTCGGGCCAGCAATGGGCAGACACACAGGTTCCAGTTCTTGTGCTGGCCACCCTGGATAAAGTTTTCCAGTGTTTTCCTTAGTTTTTCCAGTTGAATGCTTGTACGGAATCTAAGCAAAGGCTATGGCCGTTATCTTTCCTTTCCCCCCTTGTAAGAGTGTTCGCCTAGGAACATCATTATTCAGACATCTTACGGACTTAAGCCATAACTACCGCCAGTGTCCTTAAATGGAAATTAAATAAGTAAAAGAAGTGTTATGTTACATAGCAGTTTGGAGAAAAGCGAGTTCTGATTGGAAAGAGTAATTACCCTTAGCGAAGACTAAACATGAACGCCTACTTCTGGAGAACCAAAGATTACATTTCGACTATTATCTTTCAGAAAACAAAACTGGGAAGTTGTCCAGGCTGTTCAGAAGCGCAAATCAAAGTTTCTGACAATGTTATAGGTACAGGAACAATTTTCTGTGAGGAAGAATACGTGTATAGATAAGCCACAATTAATGTGAGTAATGAAATGGTCGCATAATTTGAATCTATTTATGGCCTTTTGGCTTCGGCCGGGTCGTATTATTAGATTTTGTACAATTCGATTATATCAGTATACACAGGGTGTAACTGAATTCAACCGAGATAATTCGCGAGGTAAAACAAGAAGCTATTGCTTAATAGTCGTGTAGTACACAAGCGATTACAACAATCTTGCTTTGTCACGATTGCTTGTTATCAAGTTAAGAACGAAACTTCCGTTTTTACGGGCGTTTTTATCATTCTGGTGTCGCGTCGTAGTAGCCACTGGTGTTCGCTATGTCTCTGGATGTTAAATGGCTAGCAATAGATATCAGTCAGTTTGGTGGAAACAGCCACTTTTGCTGCACCATACCAGAAGCACAAGTAAACGACAAGACAGCGGAATTCTGATTGCTCGTGTGGTGAATCAGCCTATTGTTGTGGTAACTTGTCACTGCTCCTGTTTATCAGTCAGGTGTTGATCGGGAAATATAGGGACGGCAGCTTGTGGTAAATAGCTGCGTCTTGGTTGTTAATGTAGAATTAACCTAAAATGTTCTATTTTCATGCAAATCGTCTATAAAGGTCCAAACTTTGACATGTTTTAGATCTAGATTGTGACTTAACAAACAGAAGACGATTTTCTAAGTCACGCATGGCAAATGCCGGGATGTTACCTGTGTAGGCCCTGACCGTCTGTCTACCTTCCAATATCCTATCCCGTATATGATGATCAAATGCCATACATAAAATTCAAATTCAAACAGAAGACACTAGAAAGTCAAAATTGTGTTACAGGCCCATCTGTTGGCACTTTTCCAAATCTTACTGTTATTAAGTTTAATCACAATTATGTTAGAAATAGTCTCAAATGTATAGCACAATGTCAATCAGGCAGTTTGACGAAAAAATAAAATAGAATAGATTTGAACATCTAAAATTAAAAGAATGGACAAAAATATCTCGAAAACATTTAGTAAATGTGATTTTAGGGTTCAAAATGACAATCATATACAGGGTGGCCAAACCTGTGTGGGCCAAACTTCACAGACGAATTCCTGACACCATAATGAAAAAAAAAATGAAGAAATTTAGAAATATACATAGTTTTGGAGCTACAGAAGTTCAAAGTTACTGCAGTATCGTCACAAATGATATCATATTTCAACAAATATGACGTAAGCGGTGTCTGCTTATCAAATCACAATAGAAATGGTACCAAAAACACCTATTTTAAATATATTTATGATTGACGAATGCAGCTTAGATGAGATTTCTGTGTTTGCCCTACTAAACCGTTTAAATCTTAAACAATGAAATTTGTAAGTTGCGAAACCTGTTTATGTCCCACTCTATCAATCCTAAGCAATACTCGAATTGATGTTACAGGTAATGCTTCAATTGATTTGCTAAGCCGACTACGCTTACGTCATTGTGTCCACATAAGACGTAATTTATGATGATACCGCCGCGCCGTAACTTTGAGCTCGTGTAGCTCCAAAATTATGTATATTTTGACATTTCTGCAAAGAAACTTTTTTCTTGTTTTGGTTTAAGGAATTCGTCTGTGAAGTTAAGCCTACATATTACGACACGCCTTGTCTATTTTATGATTATATTTGTAATACTTAAAGCATTACCTAGAAAAATATTCTGCATTATTCCGCTTTGAAAGTTAAATAAAATACTTCAAGCATGTTGTAATAATATTGTTGTTAATTTGATAACCATTAAATCATGTTAGAAAATAGCGATATTTTAAACTAATTCTTGACTTTCTGTCATCTTTCCTTCAATCAAAATGTTGATCTGAAATTGTTGATCTTCCTACGTCCACGTCAATATTCCGAAAACCTTTATACCAAAGCATTACTCACTCTTTTGCATATTTTTTTTTAATCTTAAAATATTTTAGTAATTTTGATAGTCAAATTGTGTTACACCAATAAAAAATATTTATTTTCCAGTCAAATGGAAAACATGTATTCAAACACTGCACGTACGAGTACATGCATAAGCTTATTAACAATGGGGGATTTATAGAATTAAATTTTATTTGATACTTTCGAGACTTTTCTCGCAGTGTTCCCATGCCTGGCGCTCTGAGATACACTCAGCCTCCTATCAAATTGAGTACCAGAGTGTCCTTGGTATTTCTGCGCACCTTGGGAAGGTAAAGGCGGTCGAGCGTAGGACTGACCACTCCACCTCACTGCGTACCTTAGGTCGAGAATAGGTGGGGCGCTACCTCCACACCCCCATTCGCCGTTCACGCCCCGTCCGCCCACTTTCGAACTTTACATCGAACTTTAATTCTTCCGTCACTGAAAAGGTCGACAATCTGTTTATGCCTTCCGAGCACAGATTTTTAATCACATTTGTTTATTTATTAAGATTTTTTAACATCATATATTTAAAACCATTAGATCATAGAGTTAGTTAGGTGTAGTCGACCCGCTTATTTTTTAATCGCTTCGGCTGAGAATGACAGAATTTACCCTTTCCAGTGTAATTTAAGGGTAGGAACTCACTAAGAAAGCAAATTAGAGCAGAGTAAAGCAAACCAAAGAGGTGTCGTACTGAATCCATATATATAAATTGTGGGACGCGCACCGAGTGAGTAGACTGAAACGAACCGAAGCATATACAGATATATGGGTTTAATATGGCACCGCTTTGTTTCACATTGATCCGCTCCAACTTACTTTCTTGGTATACGGCTACCCTATAGAAAATCCAGTTGCTAGAGAGTTTGCTTCACATTTGGTAGTTTCTGGAATCGAACCCAGCGGTTGTTAATCGTGACAGGTTTTCTCAGGGTTTTCCCAGTCCCGTCAGGCAAATGCGAGGATAGTACCTTCAAACTAAGCCCTGAGTGACTTCCTTCTCATATACCCTCCGCCCTACCAAATCACAACCTGACCCTAAGACGCTTAAAGGCCATAAATAAACTTCAATTCAAGTCCTAAAGGAAAGTTTTCCGCATTTCTGTCTTTGGCTCTGTAAGTTTTCTGCAAAATTTCCCGTCAACAGCCGATGTTAACAGAGTTGTCACCCCAGTCCTGACCGCTCAGTAAGTGGTATGCGGCATTGCGTCAATGCAAAGGTAAAGCTATCCCCTGTGTGATCCTGCCGATGCGCACGTGCATGAATGGCGCACTGGGGATATGGAGGTAGTGCTTCACATATTCTCGACCAAGGAAACGAACTGAGGTAGTCAGTTCCAAGCTCGACCGCCTTTACCTCCCAAGGTGCCCAGGAATACCAAGGGCACTCTGGTATTCAATTTGATAGGAGGCTAAGCGAACTTCAGAGCGCCAGGTATGGGGACACTGCTAGAAAAGTCTTCAGTGTCTTGGCCGGGATTTGAACCCGGGCCACCCGATTCGTAGGCAAACGCGCTTCCGTTTGAGCCACGGCGACTCTACATTTCCCTTGCTATAGCTGGATAATACTTTTTCGAAAAGGATACCTAACGTACAAACCAGAATGGGGAGAAACCCACATTTTGTTGACAATCGTTTACAAATTCCAACTTGTTTCTTTAGCTCCTCTAGTATGGCAGTGGTGACAGCTTCCTAGTAAGCAGGCCAAACCACGGTGTGTGTAATGCATTTCAAGTACAACATGCTGATTACTATTCAACGACAGGTTGGTTCCTAATCCAATTATATCTACAGACACACTGCGAAAACAGGTAAAAGTGGAACGGTTTTAATATCCATTGAAGCCAACACGAATTAGGCATCGTGTGATAGTATCTGCAATCAACAGCAATGTGCCGAAAGTGTTGTGTTTTTTTTTTTTCAGTTCTATTTATTTTCTTTCTTATCTTCAGTTGTATAAAAGTGCAAATGACTTTCGCACATGGATTGAATCGTTAAAATTTTCTGTGAGGTAATATTGCCATTACATGGATTAAAAACAGGTTGCAGTAATACATTAAAGTTGTCTAATAATGTCCAATTTGAGACATTCGTCTGATTGCTTTCAGTGTGGGTAGCAAGTGGATTTATTCTATTTTAATTATTTATGTAGCCTATACAGAATTGTTAACAGTTGGACAGACCTACCGCAGTCGTATGTGGAAATCTTTCTACAAACTGCTCCCATAGAAAGAAAGAAAAACTGTTAAAATGGAGTAACTTTATTCTATACCCTTTGCTTTCTCGTGTTTTTTGCATTGACATCACGTTGCTTTTTGTTAACGTTTTCAACACACAAGGAAACATTTTCGAAACACTTTGTTTTAGACACATATTGAATAATTAGCGAGAGCTATTTAAATCAATTACGCTTTTAAAAGACCCTATAACGGAGCAATTCCAGTTCATCTGCACCATCAAATGACCTAATAACTCACCCAGTCTCGCGGTACATACAAAGACTTGATATCCGTACTAAGGAGGCAAGCAAGTTCAAGTCCTACTGACGACCATCCTGACTGTTTAGCAGGGTTTTTCTCAGTACTGTCAATCGAATGTCGGCATAGTACCCAGACCTGACCGCTACATTCCCACTTCCTATCCCGTTGTCCCTACAACATGTAGCATGCTTAGGTAGCTGTCAGTTCTGATAATAATTGTAAATTAAACTAGGCAAATTAATTCCTGGTTAGGGCAAAAGTCATAGGCATGTGATCGTTTGGCACATATTCATATTCTCGTATCTGTCATCCTGAATGAGGTGTCACTAGATTCCTTTAATCTAACATCGGCATGGTACATTAAGCCAAAGTTGTTATATCTTTCTGATTCTTCCTTTTAACGACGTAAGAATGTTACAGACACAAAACTGTCAGTGATTCAAGGTTATTAAGCTCGGAAGTGCAAAGATTGAATTGAAGGGTTGAGTGTAACATTGATCCAACCCATACACCTTCAGGGTAACTGAGAAAACTATGTAAATTAATTTAAAAAAAAAACAAAAACTTCGTTCATCTGAAAACTGCAACTTACTAACGTTTCTGCTTCGTTATATCCCTTTTTCTGAAAAATGTGTTGAGCCACTTTTGCTCTCAACCCTTAATTTGAAGTTTGAAACACTTCTTTGTTTTCACTGAAAAGAGTGAAAACTCAATTTATTTTTTTGAAAAATTGATAGAACTACCAGATGTCTTTCTTTTAAAGCTTGTACTTAGTTGCTTACCTCTTTCTTCCTTTTACTAAATGTCCTTCTTTTTAAGGAACAGTAATAAAACAAGTAAAAATGTTTTATTTATGCTGTGACAAACAAAAGCATAAGTTGCGCGTCAGAGCAACCACAAAAGAGTTGAATAAACATACATGACAATTCTCGTACCTATGTTAAATGTCAGTGTATAGGGAGTCGGAGTCTTCGGAAATATATTGTATGCAATATTGATCTGTTTAATCACAATTTCTTTTTTCATAAATATACTGCTAGAAAATTTGATTAATTAAGAATGAAAAATGAAGTTCCCGTATTTGATACGAATATGTAAAAGAAAGTATAGAATTTCACGTGCTAGGTCGGTAACATATTGATTGAATTGAATTGAATTTCATTTAAGGCCTTTTGTCATCTTTGACTCAGGTTAAGGTTGCATATGGATGTTACAGGCCTTGAACATCTCCTTCCCAATAAAGTTAGTGTTCGCATTAAATTACATCAAAGTAAAAAAAAAATGTTTGTACTACCCGATTCAGATTCTTCAATTATAGTTTCATTACAAGAAGTGATCTTGTACATTCGTCGTGTAGGAATCGCTGGCGACTTATCCTTACAGATAAATGCACGAAATATCCTTACAGTATGAATATTATCAAAAGGCAGAATTATCATAAACTCGAGTGGAAATTCGAACACATCAATTCCAAAGGATATAAAACCGTGCTCGAGTGACAATGTTTTCCTAGGCAATGCCCCCACATGTATTCAAATACAGCATTCAACTGTAAATTTCATAAAAATTCATTAGATTTCAAACATTTCATCTTAAGAAATTAGAGGAGAAGGTCCAAATACGGGCTACTACTTTTATTTTTCGAATATCCAAAATGTTCCAAGTAATGAACTAAATATGTCTGAGATATGTTTACTTTATAGCGTAGTTTCAGAATTTTGCTTAAAAATGCATGGCTATGGTATTAAATACATACCGTATTTTAAAGAGATGTCATAATCTTCAGTTTTGAACTGGTCTAAATATGGGATAGCCTTTAAAGTTGCCTTAAATAATTCAGCAGCAAACTCAACGATACAAAATAATGTTCAAGGGTAATGTAGATATGATAAATGTCTATTCACAAAAGTCAGAGGCAGTTCTTCTTTCTGCACTAGCGCATTCGTTGTGTGCCCACATTGAACGCATGATACACGTAACCCATAGCTCTCCCTGTGTGTCTTCAGAGATTATCCTGTCGCAGAATATACAGCTGTCATCTTCAGCATCTGGCTTTTCTTATCCATGTAGCGTACGTAATTAACGATCCTCATTATCACAAGGATCTAGATGAAACATCATCTTGGATTTTTCTGATCATAATCTTTGTCTTGTAACTTCTAAAGCTCCTTGTTTTCTTTTCCGTTCAGATGCCTTTTTCCTTTGTTTTTCAGCTCTTTGCTGAACTTTATTAAAAGATAACAACTTCTTGCATTTATTAGATTCCGGTTTTTCCTAAGAAGCAATAATTGTTTCTTTGTATGGGCTATCCATTATAACAGTAGCACTTCTTTGTTTTCTACCTCAATTGATGACTTTTCTCATTATAATAGGAACTTCTGAAATATAAAAAATACTTACTAGGTCTGAAATTCCAGGTACTGTGCTGTAAGAGAAGCAAACTTAAAATGACGATGTAGATAGGCAAGGTAAACTGTATTTAGACCATTCGTGGGGGTTGTTTCGTGAAGCAATAGCAGTAAATACGCAATTTTATTTATTCCTTGTATCATACTGACCTCTAGTGCTGTCTCTGAGTAAAAGATTACCTTATAAAACATTTCATACTTGGTTTTATTGTGTTTAATAAACTGAAATACAAATACCTTTCAAAACTTTTCAACTGTTGAAAACATGCACAAACATACAAGTAAATCAACAACATCCAACTTTTTGTCGCCAACTGAATTCCGCCACCGCCTTCGTTCTTGCGCACACACGTTCTTTCACACTTTTGTGACCAGTCAGACGTACTAGTGAAGCAGATAGGTGAAATATTTGGCGGAATTGTGCCTTTAATGGTAGAAGCATAAGACTTACAGCATGGATAGTACATATTATTCTAAAAAAAAAAAAAAAATAAGAAATAGGGCAATCTCAGATTTTTCCTGTTAAGGGTTGCAATTTACAACTTTAAAACCGGTGATAACTTCGTAACCGTTCGTTCTAGGTGAAAAATGGTAATAATGACTCAGAAAGAAAAAAACATGATCTTTCATTTTGTACTCTTGAAAAATTTCCGCACGGGCCACCGTTTGTGAGATAAATGCAAAAAAAAAACACTTTTTAGCACAAGTTTCTTCAAAACGGCGGCCAGTTCCGGAAAATCTGAGATGGTCTTACATCCTAAAATCTTTAGAATAATGTACACTATCCATACTTCAAGTCTCATGCTTCTATCATGAAAGGCACAATCCTTTCACATGTTTGTTGTACTATACAACACAAGCATATACAAGTCTAAAACGTCTAGTAGCCCGTATTTGGACCATAGCCCATATTACACCTTCTCATCTACTAGTGCATGTTAGTTCAAAGTCCTATTCTGCTGTTCCATTTACTCCGGATTTTAACAAGAATTACACACTATTTTCTAGTACACTTATGGTATATCTTGTCATAATGCAGAGCATAGGCTTTCAATGATTTTTGCTAATGGATGCGCTCTTTATAAATTTCTTCTGTAGCCCCAAAATAGTTTAGATAATTCTACGAGGAATATTGTACGTGATTCACCAGTTAATTTATATATTGGATTTGTATATGCCGATCCTGTTAAGTGTATTTATACGAACCATTTGATTAGCTTATCTAGGTCGATTGCGAGCGAAAAATGTAGTGATTATACGTTTTGATTTCGTTAGTCGGTCAGAGTGCGTGTTTTAAGTCACTTTCCACATTTCATTATGATGATCGTGAACAATTGAATCGGTCATTGTTAAAAGAGGATATGGAATATGTGCCATTAAAAATACATAGCACATATCCCCATTTTAGCAATGACCAATTCAATTCATTATTAAATATTAAGGAATTAGCTATTGTCAACCTCGATATATCCAGTAGTCAGTGTTGAATTTTTAAATCGCCATACACAGTTTCTCAATTGCTAAATCCTGTTACACAGTAGTTTTTATTTAACTCAGTATGCACACAATTTTTACTGATTTGAAAGTTAGGTAGAGTACGAGGACCAACTTTTAAGAATCATTATTTGTCGCGTAGTACGGCCAGTGTTTCCTTCGGAGAAAATGATCGGGGGGGGGGGCTGAATCTTTAGAGGGATGGAAGACGAGAGAGAGCTTAACCTTCTAATCGAAGCTATACAACATGGTTGGTAGCCAGGATTTATAGGCTCCTCATAAGGAAAAAAGTAGTGAAAGAGGTAGAAGGATATAGAAACTAATGGGAGAAGTATGTGAATTATGTTCAAACTAATTTAGTGAAACCTTTCCGTATCTACTATGTATGAAAAATTATGCATTATGTCCTACATTCATGCAACTATCAAATTCATTCACTTATTTACCATAAATGAACTCGTTTATCCAAACTTGGTGGGATCCAACTGGACCCGTTTCGCATAAACAAAATTCCTGATAAACCAGATTTATTGTTTTTTTTTTCATGTTATAAGTACCTGCAAATACAGTAACAAGATGATCTATTTCACAAAACACAAAATTAATTTTAATATATTGAAAGCAAATATAGTACAACACTGTGCATTTATACTGTGGAGTATTAATTAAATGCTCTCACTTCTATAGATGGCGTATAGGTATTTTGAAACTGATGAACATTTACTTTAGTTCATTTTTATAAATCATTCCGTACGAACTGGAGTTCCTGATAAACGAGTTTCGGATAACGAGGTTTTAGTGTACAACCGGGGGGGGGGGGGATAGTACATTTCCAAACCACCCTTGCCCACAAAAATGTAAAATTGAGTTATTGGCAATATTGAGTTTATTTTATTATTTTCTAACACATTAGTAAAGTTTTATGATTTCAGAACATCCGTAAAATCATTTAATTATCATCAGAAAGTAGAGGATAGAAACAAAAATTAACAGTATAATTTGTATATATTTTATCTTTCCCAAACTTTTTCTGGAAGAAAGTTAAATCTTGGCAAACTTGTACCACTATTTCTAACATATTGATGGCTGCAAATTTTCCTTGGGTTTGAAAGGTAAGAAGTATATTACAAATATTTTTGTCGATTTCCCAACATTTAAAACGCTTGGACAAGGGTGGTTTTGGAAATACACTACACAAATATTCTATCTATCTCACACAAACGTACAAACGTGCATGCTTGTCGCATAATTTTAGAAAGTTCTATTCTTTCGAAAAATCCTTATGTCGATTTATAATCTCGCAAACTGATGTTCTTTTCTGCACTATCATCTCTGCATTATGTTGTACTTTCAGAAAGGAAATCTTGAATAGGTATTACAAGAAAATGTTTTGCTTATTGTGAGCGTTAATGTGTGTGTGTTTTACTCTAAATTTTACAATTATAAATTTCCAAGGTTTCTTGTTTGCTTCACTACGCAAGTTGTAATTCTAGTAGAACACTGAATGAACCCTTGTTGCTACAATATTTGTTGGTTTTAATTGGAAGTGTGATTGACTCAGTCTTAGGGGTAACACCTCCCTTCGAACACACCCCTGAAAGAAACACTGGCTACGTCCATATACATGTATCGTGAAACAGACTACATTCCTCCAAGATTTACAGAAACTTGTAACTAATATTCAATTTCTGCAGTGCCAAGTAATTCAGGTTGTATGTGTTTATGGAAAAGACTATTACCAGTTACAAAGGCGTACTAAGACCCAACCCGTCTGGTCAGTGGGAGCAGTAGACCAACTCCTTCCTTCGGCGAGAGGCCTCATCCACTAGTGGATTGAATATGGCTGTGATTTATTATTACCAGTTACAAGACAATATCCATTGATAATTATTGTGGATCTCGATAAGTTAACATCTTCAGGAAATCAGTGTATTGCAAACTACAATGTGGTAACGTAATGCACCGACACACCTCAAGATAATACACAAAAAATGATGAAAAAAATCCCAATCAACCAGGCGGTAATTCTTCCGCGTTCCGAAACTACAGACTGCCGAAAGCGTGGGAAAATGAATTTTAGGAGGGCTTCATATTTCTAACACTACGTGCAGTAGAGCTGATGAGACATGGTGCCGTTAAAAACTTTAAATCTGCACTATCCAAAAATACATATTTCAAAATTCTGCAACGGGCGCAGAAGTAATTCCCAAGCTCTGTCTTCTAAAGATTTAAATGGTAACATTTTACAATAATGACTGGATTCATTCATGTCTTTCCTAAAATAAGCACTGCAAATCAGTCTCTATGTTCTGGATGATATTGAGTAATTGCTTCATCAATACCATTTTTATCTACTTCCATTCTTGTACATTCGCACATGGTTAAGTACAATTCTATAGTCAAGCTTTCCGATTTTGTTTTCTTTAATCTCATCTACTACTCCACGACATTATTCAGAACCACAACCGCCTCTGTCACTCCTATTCATGTTATATCACTATACACTGCCACCAAACCATCTAGATTACGCATACGTGTCAGCCTATCACTTACCAGACAGCCGTTACCACGTAGTACTATCGTTTAATGCACAGTAACCATAAATGTACTAATAGGGCCTCACCTGTTCATATAAACGTTCGGAGTTGATCCTAAACAAGAAAATTTCCCCACATTCATTTTTATTGTTTTCAAAGTGTTGTGATATATATATAACCAATGAATACTTAAAATATATATTTTAAGTATTCATTGGTGTAACTACATCTCACCTTCATTCCTCATTAACATGATCTAAATACCACCTACAATATGATTATGAGTAAAACTCATAATCTCCTAGTTGAATAATGGATGAATAAATAAATAAAGTAGTAAGATTATACTAATAACGCCCAACTTACCTACCCACAATTAGGTCTGTAGTCGAGGCGGCGTTATACACTGTATTTCCCCAGTAAAAGTTAACCTTACTCATTAGCGTATGGCTTCTGGCGTAATGCGTATACTTTAGTTTATATTTAGGTCCTATTTAATGTGCCAATTACTCCCCCTGAGCTTATTACAGCGAAATATCTTTGTGGGTCTCAAATGATTTGCATACTTTGTGTAGAATTTAAATGATTTCATCCATATATTTAATGTAAATATGAGCCAAAACTTAATAGAAACTCGATCTCCACTTGAAATTTCAGGAAACTTAGCGTATATCATGTGAACATCTTGCGACTACAGCACTGCCCACAATCCTACACTCTCCTTCCCAAATGTAAGGTGTAGCGTTCTGACGGTGCTAATTTAGGATAGCAAAAATATAAAAAAATATGGAAAATAATAATCTGAGAGTAAAGACCGAATTTGACCAGCACCACACTAGTTACGGGACAATATACCACCACACTATAGTTAGGGGTTAAACAAACTGGTTTCTTGATATCTGTTTCTTCAATCTTTCTGCAAAGCATGTAGACACTAGTACGGGGTTCAATTTTTACCGTAGTAGTCAAGTTTTCTTATGCAAACATTAGAACACATTAGTGTCTCCTGTACAAAAATTAAAACGTCTAAGCACCACTTGACAATCAAATATAATAACATCGCTCTAATTTCAAAAATGCAAACAAGAACATATCAAAGGCTCAGATTGTTAACGAAGTTCCAGAAATCATTAGTATCCATAGTTCACTCAGTTTATATTATTGGATTCTATTTGTCCTTTTTCCATTAATATTTTTTGTGGGAAAGCAGAACTAATAAAAGTGAGAAAAGTGGAATTTATAAAAACGGGCCGATTATATAATTTCATGCTTCGTATAAATACTACCAAAATAATGAAAAGTGAGAAACGAAATTTACACAAGGGGTTAGCTACTGAACGTGAAGTGGACACTGGTTGAACATAAAACGGAATGTTTGATTAGGAAAGAGAGATGATGAAAATCCAGAAAGAAAATCATTGCCATAAAGGCAACAAACAGTTTTCTTGTAATATCGTTTTGGTGAGCTTGTCTCACCTCCACCCCGTTTGCACAAACGTGTGGGGAGAGGAGCTCAACTCCTTGACTCCATGCTTGGGTAGGGATACACGACACTCTAGGGTATTGCAGAATTTAGTTGGCTCTGCAGATATTGGTTTCAATCCTCCATGTTCTCAACAGTCCCTTCGTGGCCAAAACCAAGCTGGCCAGGAAAATTGCTACCCGGCGTCAATTGTCGGCGTGATGGCCGGCTGGGAACTAAAACTCATCCAGCAAGAAGCCGCAGGGGCTAAAAAGGTGGTCCGCAACCAATCTAAAACCCCCCTCGACAAGTAACTCAAATTGGCTACCAGCGATTTTTTTCCTAGTCTGTTATGGGTAGCTTTCTACAACAGTTTATCCACGGAGTCCCAGGGATAATTGCTATGTTCGCTGAAGAAATTCAGTGACAATATTTCAAGTATTGCTGATTTACTGTTGAAGAGGGTATTACGAAAAAATGTTGAAATTACTGTTGTTTCGCCTCAAAATTAGCTCTTTCCTAGTTATTAGAGATCCCCACAATCTCAGCTTGTAGTCTCAATTACATCGTATACTTACTGGTTTCTTGTCAAAATGTTATCTTCTACTCGCGGCTGGCAGAAGTCGGGCGTTTTAAAGTTTTTAATTGAACGGAATCTATCCTTCTAACAGAAAGAAAGGTTTATTTATTCATTGTTAATTTGTGCTTCTTACTGCATTCATGCTATTGATAATTAGTAGTAGTTGTATAACTGATTACGAATAGGCCTGCTTATTGCGGTGGAGGACATTTACACCCAGAGAAATTTACTGCTTTAATAAACGAAATTACATATATTTTACTCTACACCTTTAAAAAAACGATTTTGATTACATAATATATTTATTCCATTACGTGTATCAGTAATGGGGTTTCTGTGAGAATTTTCTTCCAGTAAAAGAATGGAGAAACTTGATGGCCTTACTCTTGTGACGTCACACAATGAAATCGTATCCGGAGTACAGCTATTCTTCCAAATTGTACCCATGATCAGGAAATATATTGATGATAATCTACTACTGATAAGAAATACGTAGATAGTTGGACTTTATCCATTATAATAGAAATGTATTTTTACTACAGTTTTGAGAGAATTCCTCTTTGGTTTTCAGGTACAGTTGAAATCTGTTGCCCTTGTCTGCAGCTGGATTCAAACACGAATGTCTCATTTCAGTATCAAGAAAAATTGTTATGACGTCATAGTTGGCTATATGTGAAAATTTACAGGTGGAATAGAATGTTAACAGCACTTTTGCGTATGCCCACCACTAACCGGGGGTGTGCCCCTTCCCCGCGGCTCACACCGCCCCAGATCCCTTCGGACGCACCGTGCCCCCCTGGTTTATTTATATACATCCTAGCTTTCAGTAGCCTCTATTTGGTAGAACAGTCTGGCCGAGTAATGCCAAAGCAATTATTAATAATAAATATATAAAAATATATTTTGAAAGAAATAAGAAGAAAAAATCTTGCCCCCGCAAAAATTCGAACCAGGGTTTCTTATTTAGTAAGCCAACTTCTTAACACTTTTTTTTTAATCTTGTTTATCTAATTTTCCTGTAACATTACATTTAGTTATACGATTTTGATCTTTAGTTATGTGTTTATCTTACTTATATCTAAGTTAAAACACACTCACAAACATCCATGCCCGGAGTGGGATTCGAACCCACGATCCTTGAGTTGACATATTACCGTGCTAGATCGATAGGCCACCCGGATCGGCATCAACGCGCCATGCTACGAGCTTGAACGCGGTGGTTTGACCGTTGTATTTACAGTGCACGTGTTACGTAAGCCAACATATAGTCAACTATGAAGTCATGACAATTTTTCTGAAATGAGACATTCCTATTCAAACCTGGAACCTTGTGATTTATAGTCCGTCGCTTTAACCACTACGATACGGAACATTCGTGGAGAAAACATGTCGATTATGTATTCCATCAACTCGGACATGGAATGTAGTGACATAAATAGTATTTTCATTACAGAATGACTTTAAACAAAGGGCATGTTGAAGTTTTACGTAGAACTTTGTATTTTCCCATTACACAGACTTTTTCGAAAACACAAAATCCTGCTTACCCTAATACCAATACGGATAGTGTAGACTACAAAACTCCGATTTACAAGTGTACTAACTTCACTCGTAAGTACCATAATTATTGGCTTTTTCCTAGATTGAGAACAAAATCAAAATATCATGGCTGTATTGTTTTCGCCTGCAAGCCGATTTCTCTCAAGATATTTGATATTGCATCAGGATTGTTTTTTCTTATTGCATTATGAATAACAAATGTTCATGAAGAGCTATTGCTTGGCTGTAAGTTCTGAAAGGAGTCCGTACGTTTTTTGACAATGCAATTTGGGACCCCAGGGAAATGAATCGTGCGTTTAGCGACCCATCTAATCATTCCAGAGTCGACGATCTCTTGAACAGTTAAGTTTATTAATTATATTGCATGTTAACTGTGTATTCAGCAACATCGCTCCGTCCCTTGGAAGTCTGAGATTCCACAAACCTAACCTAAGGTGAGTTTCCACTCCGGGAAACAGCTTTCAAAAATTCGCCGGAAGGAAGCAATAGTATGTCGAATTTCCAACTGCAGTGCACACATGCAGAACAAGCAATAAACACAGAAAACGTTAAACAAGGAGGCAAAATCACGGACGGAATGAAAAACAGGTGAATCTAACTTGACTTAAAATAACTCGCCTTCGCTCTCGGCATTAATTTATGTCTGTGGGTGACATTCGCGTGGTTTTATGTTACATTTTATACGAAGTTGGTATGCCACATTAATGTGTATGGGAAAATGAAAAAGTAATGAATTCCGATCTTTCCCAAAATGAACTGGGAACCACAATGGTTCAGGCGGTAGCACGTCTAACTTCGAATCGGGTTCAAATCCCGTCCAGAACGCTGTAATCTTTTTTCGCAGTGTTCCCATGCTTGGCGCTTTGAGGTGCACTCAGCCTCCTATTAAATTTAGTACTAGAGTGTCCTGGGTATTGATGGGCTCCTTGGGAGGTACGGTAAAGGCAGTCGGGATTGGCCACCCCGCCTCACTTCGTACCGTGGGTCGAGTATATGTCACTACCTACACATACCCCATGCACCGTTCACGACAGGAGATACCTTTATCCAAAAGAAGTTCCCTTGCCTTTCAAATTGCAGTAGCTTTCTCCCAAAATGAACCTGGTAATCTAACTTAATTTGACTTAACCAAAAATGTGTAACAAGTTTCTTACATGTATTAAGAGACAAGAAAGAACCAATCTAGTTACTTTTGCTAACAGGTTCAACATTAGTATTTCAACATGAATCAGTATTGAGGGCCGCAAAACTCACGGTTGCCTGTATCTCGGGCCGCAAAGTGCACGGGTCGCAAAATGCTCGCATTGTTGACGCGGAAGTGTATTGATTGTTATTATTGGGTGGAATCTTACATCGTCTCTCACTATCTACTTTTCTTCTGAGAAGTTTCACAAATAAAATGTTTTCTCTGCATGTGTCTCATGGTTCAAATTAAGGCGATGAAATGTATACATTTTCTCTTGTAAAAATCGTGTGTTTTAAAGGAAAGAGTGTCTGAAAGTGCAAATAACAAAAGTCGTTCATCAACATGTCGAATGTCTTATACCAGTACTGATCAACTGAGAATCATACAAAGCAACACGCTGAAATTAAAATTAAGAATCTGCTTTTATTAAAGTATTAATGATTTGGAAGATTCATCTCTGGCATTATAACGAAAATTAAACGAAACTGGTTAGTATATTTGTTACGCAGAAATTGTACACACAAAAAAAATTAACTGCATCCAATTGTTTTCCCCAGACGAAATAGTTAAATGCATGATGGAAAAAAATATAAACCCAATTATGTAAAATGATGTCCTTAATTGACATCATAGCGGAATATAATTGGAAATGTAATCTCAAATAATCCTTTTTTCACCTAAACATTTATTTTAATGGACAGATTTGTGTATTTCTGTTTTCCACATAACCTTTTTTCGTACATGATTTTAAATTTCTATATTTTAGCGACCCATTTAGGATGTAATTCTTGCTCTCGATGTTTCTATCTGCAACACAGAAGTGGAAGTCTCAAACATTATTATTATTATTATTATGTTTGTAATGCAGAAGAAAAACAAAGAGGCTAATTCTCTCTTTTACCACCGATACCCCAAACTTGTAGAAAAAAGCTGTAAACTGGTGTTAAATAATACCATTGCACAGAACTCATATAAAACAGAAAGTTGTCAAAAGCGGAAATTTACTTCAGTCTAGGTTGTATCTTTATCAATTAGTCCAAACCTGCAGGAAGTGGAAACTTCTTTATGCCTATCCTGTGCGATTCCAAAATAGATTCATAATTTCATCCAAGATTTCACGTTCGGAAGGGACTGCAACTATCATGCCCCCAAAAGTCGAGATTCATGTAGGGTTCCCATAAAGTCTGATACCTCTTCACCTCCGAAACAAATGGAAATATGAAAAAATTCTGAGGGGAGGCTAACATTTTTGGGGAGGCTAACATTTTTTATTAAAATTTCACCTCTGCACCGCCCCCACGTGGGGGTAGGAGAAGTCAACTCTTAAAATTTCAAATTCCAAGAGTATCCAGTAATACTTCGTTTGAGAGGACTTGATGAAAAACAAAATTGTACAAACTCCGGGATCGATTGCCCCTATTCACCCTTGGTGAGTGGGTGGGGGTCAAATTTCGAAAATTATCAGTTTATAACTATTTTTGCTCAGGCTGAAAGAGTTGAATAGAAGAGTACAAGGTGTCAAAATATTTTGCTAGAAAATCTATTATATGTACTATTGTTTATCCTAGGCCTTAAAACCCGCAAGGTTCCAGCGTCCCCACAAGAAATTTCCTACAGTATAATTTGTTAGTGACTAATATTATGTACTTTGTAAATCTATATGTTCACGAATCTATATCGCAAATTTATTGTCTATATCACAAATTTTATTGTCTGCATTACAAATCCATTGAATATTCTGTCATATTACACACAACATTCACAGAGACCTTCGACATGTTGCATCAAGTCAATAGTGAGGAATGTTTGAGTCGAATATATTGTTTCCAATGGTACGTGGGGTATAAAATCAGGTCTATCTCCACCAAGGACGACGCAAAATTCGGACGACCATCTACATCTACCCACATTGATCACGTGGAAAGGGTGCGAGAAGTCATCCGTGCAAGCCGTAATCTCACTGTCTGTGAAGTTTCAACTACATTCAACACCAGTACATGGTCTCGTATCACCCGATTTTGACCGAAATTCTGAAATGCGACGTGTTGCTGCTAACTTTGTGCCACTTCTGTTAACAGCCGAACAAAAAGAAGACTGTCAATAACACGTGAAGAGTTTTTGCGCCGAGCGAATGCTGATCCATATTTTCTAAAGCTGGTGATCACTGGTGAAATGTAGGTGTACAGATAGGATGTGGAAACGAAGGTCCAATTATCGCAGAAGGTCGGACAATCCTCACCACGTCTAAAGTTTAAGTTCTATGTCCGACCACAAAGGTTTCAATTAATGTTCCACCAGTAAAAGACAAAGTACCTTTGAACGTACTTAGCTCTGAAAGCTACCCCTGAGTTGCACTAGCCATGTAGGAAGTGTAAAAACGCTTCCACGAATGAGGAAGCTACCATCTAGGGCCTACAATGTAGGTACCATCCTGGCATTTACACGGTGGGACTGAAGTAGCTCAGTCAAAGTTGCCGGCGTGAACAATCGTAACCATTGAATCACAGGGGCTGGGTAACTGTAATTGTTAATTTATCATGTAGAAGAAAATATTTGTATTCAAACTTCTGCTATTTCAACTTTGTGGTAGGATGTCATTGCTTGAAAGATATTTCTTTAAGTCCTTCGAACTTTTGATCATTTCCATATTTTATTAAAAGGATCTTGTTGTCTTGTGTGCTAACTTAAACTCTGTTGAGGAATAGCTAAATGCGCTCTACTTCAATTCATGTTAAGGTTTGTCTTAAAATCTGTGTATATATTTGCGTTTTGTTCCCAGTTAAAATCTCACAGATACATAATTACTATTCGCTTAGTATTGTTTTTTTAAAGTCCAGCAAATTTGTACTTGTGATGGATATTTTCTAAACCTCTAGATTTTTTTCCAAAATGATGAAAATAAAAAAGACAAATGTAATATTTATTCGGTAAAGAATTATTTAGGGTTTTTAAGCAGTGAAAGTCGTAAACTCAACCTTGAATTCTGCAAACCTAAGTAAGATAAAATTCCTTTGTAGCAATAATGAATCATGTGTAGTTTCGGAGCTAGAGCTCCCTCATATAGCAGAGTCCATTACTCTATAATTTAAGTAGCTGTACAAATCCAATGGAGATCACGATACCGGATTAACGCTGAAATTGACAACCATCACCGAGAATCTAGCCAGGGGCCGCTCGCATTGAAAACAAGATCGTTCATCAGTTAGAAGCTGAGCCATGATACCTGCCTTTGTAACTTCTCTTCTCTATTTGCCTCAAAGTAACATCAGCCACTTCAATATCGAATTCAGACAAATATGGATCTCCCTACTCACACTGATGTGCATCCTCTTAACCGAACGAATATAGATTCCCCGAATCTAACTTATATATATCCTAATTAAACTAATGCGGACCGTCCTAATTTAACTAGTATGGATTGCCCCAATCTAACTAAATAGATCGCCTAACCAACTAATGTAGGTTTTCCTCATCTAACTAATATAGATCAACTTAAGCTAAGTAATATGGAATTCCCTAATCTCATTGTATAGAGTCCTGTGCTCTAAGTAATATTGCGCTCTTTAACTAAACTAATATAGATCCTCTAATCATTGAACACACTAAGCTAAATAATATGGATTCCTCTCATCTAAATATTAGATCCTTTATCATTCAAATATGCATCCTGTAAGCAAACTAATATGGATACCTAAGCCAAACTAATATTAATTAAACTAGTGTAGATCCCCCTCATGAGTAGAACTATTTCCTTGACAATGCGTACATAATAGTAAAACAAGTGAGCACTGCTATTCTACTAACAATGGCTAAGGTATCTGGTTACGGGTTTGGTATTTTGTTTCAAAATAGCACTGACTTCCTACCATGTTATGCAACCCCATTATGCCATAACTGTTAGGAAAGGCAACATACGTGTTCATATATTTTTTCACTGGGCAAAGCTGGGAGATACGGTATGTTATTGTTAAGAATTGCTCGTTCTATTCTATCAAGGGACCTAGTACAAGGTTCTCTCTGATGGCAGAATGATTAGCATAATTTCTTTCTTGGCGCTTGGTCCCGATTCGAATAGCTTGGGGTTCTTTTGAACCAGAGATTCCGCCATGATTTTCAGTTTGGAAGGGTGTAAAATCAAAATTAGGAGGGTATAAGTGGAGCTTTGAACAATTTCTATCGATTTTTTACTGTAAAAATTTAAAGTTGGGGGTACGCTCGAGAATTTGGAGGGTGACACCCAAACACAGGAGGGGGGCTGGCAGAATCACTGTATTGAGCAGAGTGGTTCGAAGTTATTTTAGTTAAAACTGTAGATTCCATCCTTACAAACTTACAATCTCATTTATAACTTCAATAACAATTCAATTGATAACTCGTAAAATGTTGGAATGTTTCCGTAATGAAATGGTTAGTGAGACAGGATAGTGGCTCAAAGTTCCGGATTCAAATTCTGTTAAAGAAGAAAGATTCTGAAAACATAATTCGTAAACACCATTCTGGAGAATTGCGACCTTGGCATTATTTTCGTCAGGCTCAATAATGACATTCAAAAGAAAAGCATTTCTTGAGAAATGATGGAGAAGACATATTAAAATTTAAACTATTAAGAGCACTCAATCTCCAATTGTGCACAAAAAAAAAAAAAAAAAAAAAAAAACGAAATTCTCATTTTGGCGTATTTGAATATTTAATATTCGTCTGTGCACTAGAGCTACTGTTTGTTTTTTATCCTGAGAACTTGACTAATTATTACAAAGGAAGAGGAAAAATTGTTTTTGCAAAAGCTCAGACAACAGTAATCCCAACATGTTTGTGTCAGAAAATTTGAGCACGCGTGTCCAGAATAATTTCAGATGCTAGCGCGTAACTTGTTAATCTTCGTGGACTTAGTCTATTTTCCTCTCTCCTTTATTGTTTTTTATATTATTTTTCCTTTCTCCGAAAAAAATTACATCCTCTGGCAGGTATGGGTGATCTGCTTCTGAAACCACGAGGCATTTTTCTGTCGTTTCTATTATCTGTAGAATACTTCGTCAGTGATCTAATGAGAGATTTGACCCAGCATCGTTGTGAACTGTCGGAGGCTTAAACACTTTTTTCCCGACCCTTGCTTATTTCATTGCAGCCTCTCTGAAAGGATCAGTTTACTATCCTGTCTGCTCTGCATTAAAAGAAAGGGGGAGCTCAGTGTAGTGGTTAGAGGTATAGGAGAAAAGAGAAAGTGGGGTGAAAACGCTGGTATGTGCTATTCACAGAAAAGCTTACCACAAAATCCAAGAGAGAAAAAATTCAGAATATCACAAAGTAAAAGATATGTTTGTGATATGTACGTGTATGGCTGTGTGTGTGTAAGAGAGAGAGAGAGAGAGAGAGCAAGGAAAAAGGGAGATGAACCTGTTTGCTATCAAGCTTATACCACCCTGAAACACATTGGATTATATCTATTCACTCATGAAGGGGAACCTTGTCACCTTGCAAGTTACTTTTATTAGATTGCTTTTTACTTAAAAATGTATTGTGCATTGTCATATTTCCATGGTAGTGCCATCTTTAGAGCAATGTTGTATTTATTTTGTTGTCTCTAACAATAACCACTAAGGCGATATCGGTCAGAGCTAGACGGTTCGTGGGCTTGCGCGACGAGAGATATCGAACAGTACTTTTCAAATTTTATGAATTTCAAGTGAATTTTCGGTTTCCACCGTTAATTCACAAATTTCCTCCTGTCTATGTAACAATAGACTCTTATCCGTACCAGTTTCTTTTTTAACTGGTTCTAAAATCTACTCGACAACAAAAATCAAATCCAAAATTTTGTACGTCAAGAAGTAAAACTTTTTTTCTAACCCTAAAGGCGTCGCCCACCTCATTTTTTAAAAGTGTTTATTTTTCTATTAAGATATGCAATACGCTATTAATTTTTACACTAAAATGTTAAACAAGGCATCTGAAAAATATCAACCAACTCTCGTAAATAATTGCTGAAATTCTTTCGTTCAATATAATTTTTTCAGCCGAAACTTTCCTGTAAATGTTAGGCAACCCAACTGCATGGAACTTTCCAGTAATTTGATTTAATGAAAAACCACACATCATTCAGTTTTCAGGTACACTAGGAGTAAAAGAAATATGAGAAACCTAAAGAGTTGTTCAGTTAGAATTCAAGAGTCTTACCAACTGGGCCAAGCAGATAGATATGAGTAAACTCCAGAACAACATGGTAGGCTATAGCGTAACAGAAATGCGTTGCCCGAACTCCGAAAACATAAACCATGTTATTCTCACAACTTACACCACGTTTTAATCGCTTTCCTATTTGCCAATAAGAGATCGGAAACCTTGTTCAGTGAGAATATTTCCCATTTCTGCAAAAATAAGGGACTAAGATGGCGGCAGCAAACACTTGAGCAGTATAACATGCAGGCCCGTCTTTTAAGGAGCAGCGAATGCAATTGTACCCCCACCCTGGAGTTTTTACCTTAAACTTTTCATTTTGTAATTCGGCGAGAAATAAAGAATCTACTCAGATAATACCACTGGAATCGGTCCTCTTTTTACCAGGAACTCTGGAAAGTTTCCTTGGCATTGAATGAACACAGTTTTTAGTCAATCCTGAATCTATTTATTCTTTTCTTCCATGAGATTCTGCTTTGCTTCTGTTTAGGTTCTGATTTACTGTTGTTTCAACCTGTTTTGGGGTTCACTATGGAATTGAAGTATGGATTTCATCTGGATTTCTGGATGGATTTCATAATCTATTCTCTATGGATTTGAAGTAAGAATTCTGAGACAGGGTCTTTAATTTTGCGAAACAATTTCTGCACTCTGTCTCGGGTCATTGTCTTGTTGGAAATGAAAATCATTTCCTAAGTGCTACTTTATTCTAAGCGCTATTATCCCCATCATTCAAAATTTTCCTCCAAAATGTACTTAAACCCACAGTTATCTACCTTGTATACTATAAATCCAAGTTCCATACGACATTAGAGACTATAGAATACCACATAATTTCACCTACTCCTCTATGTTTGACCCTGCCTACTATGTTTTGAGGATGTCATTCTGTAAGTGATAGCAGTGCCAGGTATAACGCCAGGATCCCAAGAAGGAAACCATTTATTTAGAAACCAAATCAGAAGAAAAGTTATAAGTTTGCAAATGTATTGGTATCAAACACAATGGCTTCTAGGACAAAGATCCAAAGTGAGATGAAAGCAAGTTGAACATATACCGTGATGATGGCCGAATATTAGAGTGATAAGGGCGAAAAAGAGTGGGATGCTCAAAACATGGTAGGCTGTTTCAAGTATAGGATGCGCACGGGTAGTGTCAGTGGTGCCGTGGCACTACCAATTAATATGCAGTAATTTTATTTCTCGGAGAAAATTATCATTTTTACCGCCTGGTTTGACACATACGTTGAAAAGCATGGGTTTGTAAGAAGGCGTGCTTTGTTTGAGATAAAACCGCCGTGTTTTCCTCCTCATGTAGAAGAGCCCTTAGTCACCGGGTGGAAATTCACCATCACCTTTCGGGGCTACAGGACGCCGAAAGCGTGTGAAATGAACTTTAGAACTTGATAGTTCCCACCACCCAAACAGTAGAGCTGAGAGTGAGGCTACATGGTATCTTCAAAGATTTAAAACCCGCTCTTTCCGAAAATACATATTCCTAAATTGTGCAATGATTGCGCCAGGGATTACCTGGAGAAAGTAGAGAATTTTCAGAATTTATTTCTTATTTTTGCATAATGATTTATTTCTTATTTTCTGATGTGCTATCATCCATTCGAGTTTATAGGTCGAATTGTTTAACCAATATTATTACAATAGTTAGCAATGGTCACAAGCTATATGCAATATTTCTTCCACTTTAATCCTAACCACACCACCCCTGTTGTCCCGTGTACCTGAAATGTTTCTGCAAATTCCTCTATGGTTGGATTCGGGCTATTTCGTATATTTTCGTCGAGATTCTCTTCGGAAAAGACTGATGGACGTCAAGATCATGATTGATCTTGACAGCTTCTGTCTCAGTTTCAAAAATTTTCGAAACCACCGATAGGTGCTATCGTCAACTGCATCATTACCATACACTTGCCGAATGTTGTGGCAGGTGCCGCCGCATTACTGCCTTTAACAAACTTGAAAACTAAACAGTGTCTGATGTGCTCCTGATCGGTATCCATGTCAACGACACGATACGCTGTCCCTGTCTGTTCGTCTATACTCACTACCTGTGCCTACTCTAATGTTCCCGCGATTACGTGGCTACCGATTCATGCACTGGCACTGCCATTTGTGAGGTCAGTACTCCGCTAACCTGTGACATGTCAAAACGGCTAGAAGTTTTGCATTTACCCAATAATATACAATTAATTTATTTTCTCGGTAATCACTACTTATCAGTAACTAACGTTTATCTACCATAGTTGACCTACCACAGTTTTGTTTGATGTAGTTTGCTGAGCTTACTTTCAATTGAAGCTTCAAAGTGCCCAGCCGTAACAACAAGTTTGCAGAGGGGGAGCGCTAATTTTAGGATATTCAATCTGCTTCATTGTCCACAATCAATGGACGGAGTCAGTTATTCTCTTTATTGAAATAAAATACGATGAAATCCAAATCTGTTTAATAGTGATAAATAAGAACGATTCACTTAAATCAATTTTACCAAGATTCGTTCAGCTTAAAGCAAAATTTTGAGTTCAACAAAATCAAATAAAGTTTCTTTCCCTGATGATAACATTTTAAATAAGAAAGATGTTTTCTACTGAAATTGTGGGTAATTAGTCTACCATGTTTTGAATGTGAGGAAATAACTACAGAGTAAATAAGAGTTCGGGATAATACTGTTTTCCTTACCTTATTTTCAGTAACATACAATTTGTTAGAAGGAAACTGAATGGAATGGAATTTGATTGGAACTATATACCCTAGATTCAGATAAGGTGTGTAATATTTTTTTAAAAATACAACTATTTCTGTATGGAAATCGCAATATAAGTTCCTATCTTCTGAAATTTCATAATGTAACAGTCGGTCATGCATATTATTTTTTCCAACGTTTCGTAGATATTTTGGAAGACATACATGCATTATCTTTATATTTTTCTTATTGATACTTTAAATTTCATTTTATAATGATGAAAAGGACTAAAAATTTAATATATATCAATATTCAATTTGCCAACGCTGCAGGCTTTGGGAGGGGGTTGAAGCTACCTCCGTACCCCCTTTGGCTACGTCCCTGAATACAGCACTGAAGACAACCACACTGTAATTGAATTAACTACCAAGTCTTTAACCAAATGCTTCGAAATTAGGTGGAGATGTTCCTGCAACAGTATTATGTTAAAATTTAACACAACTCGAGGCAAACAGGATAAAGTAATAGAAACATGATTATTTTAATGTGCAACACTTTCCAACTTTGTGTCCCTATCAACCTACTGGAATCGAGCCTGGAATTCTCACGCCACAAGCTATTCGCAAAAGGGAATGCCAATAGTTTTATTCCCTAGAGTTTGGAACCCTATTACAAATAAGGCTTAACAACGTTCGAAAGTGGCATTTAAATTCTCAAAGCAATCCTAAAATATGTTTCATATGTAAATATAGCAAAGCAAAGTAATATAAAAAACTTTTTAAAAACATACGTTTCTTAAACAATTCGTAATAAAAAGTTAAAAAATATTTTTGTTTATGCATGGTCAAAAAGAAAAGTATGATGCGCGCTCTCATATACAGTCACTTTATACATTCTTGAATTGGCCCCATTCTTTTCATTCTAGTGTTGCGTAAACATTTTTTTTTTACTTTTTAGTACGAATTGTTTAAGTAAAGTATTTCGTTTATATATATATCTTACATTTGGACGTCGTCTCGGTCGTTTCTTTTCTCTAGGAATCCACTGTAGTACATTTGTCGTCCACCTTCCATCTGTTCGTCTAGCTATGTGACCGGCCCATTTCCACTTCAGCTTCTTCGCAGTCTTGATTACATCCTCTACCTTTGTTTGTGCGCGAATCCATTCATTTGTCTTCCTGTCCCTCCTGGTTATTCCTAGCATGCACCTCTCCATTGCTCTTTGTGTGACTCTCAATCTTTGAGTCGTTTGCGCATTCAATGTCCAAGTTTCGCAATCAAACGTTTTTCAGGAGCTACATGGATGAGGATATCAGCAGACCGAGATATGTGGAAAGAAAAGGGGGAAGCCTTCATCCAGCATTGGCTAGAAAAGGGCTGAATATGATATATATATATATATATATTCCGAGTTATTTCGGTCTTCGGATCTGTGTTCTCAAGCTAATGATTTGTGACTCAAATCCTAAAGTATTCTGTAACCAGATAAAATGCAATATCGTTGCATCGATTTTAGGATAAAGAAGTCCATATTTTTAAAAAATTATTAAAATATGCTTTTAAAATATATATAAATATAACAAAGTAACAATGGAATGTTGTATTGTCATCCGACTTACGTAGCTGTGCAAAATTTCATCGTTGTGTGACGTCGGGAACTGAGTTAAATTAACGTTGAAAGATTTGAGGACATGACGAACCATTGTGAACTAAAGAAAAGAATGTAAAAACTGCAAGTAATCGCGGACAATGAGTTTTTGGCACATTGCTGTATTTTTTATTTTATTTATTATTATTATTTATTCTTCATACAATTTTTTCGGAAAAAGAGAAATGGAAAGTGGAGACGGCTAATTTTGATCTAAAAGGTCTGTCATCATCGGAAAAAACGTTGTTGTTGGTGATGTTGTGGTTGATAATGATATAGAAGAAGAGAGTCAGTTCAATTCATATCTAGCATAAAATAGTTTATATGTTTACAAACAGCTGAAACCATCCATTTCATTCCTTTTCTTGTAACCGTAGTTACAAGAAACCTATTCATCAATAGAGCAGAGTGATTAAATCAAAATTGATTTCTTTTATGACGTAAGATCTGATTTTCAGGCAATTGATCATTTGATATCGTCACATTCTGCTGGTTATCGTTTCTTTCTTCCCGACAATGAAAAAGTAGATAGAAATGCGATAAAATTGATTTTTCATGCAGTCTCTCGAATTGTTAATTCAACTTCTGGAACCTTGGGACAGAAGAAGAAGAGGAAAATTCATTGTTGCCTCCCTGTAAATATTAATCCAGTATGACTCTTTTATTGTCCTTCAGGGGGGATATATAGGCTTGCATCTTTTTTCGGAAAACAATCCTTTTAGACTCCGCTGGGGATTGTCGCTAAAACTTTTTTTCTTTTTTTCTTGTAATAGGCACAAGTTATGAACTAAGAGACCTAGTTTCTTTTTATCCGTTCCCAGCAGAAGACTAGAAAAATGTACCTGACTTCGCTTAACTATCGTCTTGTACGTAGTTTCTGTATTTATAAGGTCTCCTACCGATTACCCCAGAGCGGAGGTCTTAGAGCTCTTAAAATACAACGGGCATTTACTTTTAATTTTTAAAACTTGATGTAAGTTAGCAAGCAGTAACAGGTCTCAAGGGACCTCTTGCCCTCCGTAAGGGCAAAATTATTGGCTTTCTTTTCTTTGAGAGCTTTAGAAGAAAAGGAAAACGCGCATGAAGCAGTAACAGAGGTCTGCAGACTTTAACGAAGTTTTAAATAAAAATAATATACGTTTAAAATATATTTAATAAAACATATTTTAATTATTGTAAATCTTGAACGTTACATCATGAAGATGTCTATACATAAGGTACTTGGTTTGTATTTCTGTCTGTCAGCCATTTTTAGGTTTGAATCGAGCGATGCTTAATGTGCACAAAACTTAGGGCTTGTATTCAACTAAGAGAGAGAGAGTGAGAAGAGAGAGAGAAAGGGAGGGAGGGAGAGAGAATAGACATTTTTGTTGATGCACACTTCTTTAACGAAACAATTTTTTTTTTCATCCACTGAATAATGTTGTAAAACAGAAAGTTTCTACTATAGTTCGTGATATTTACTCTTTGAAAATGTTATAAAAATACAGTTGGAAGCGACCAAACATTACATTCTGGTCACCATTCAGAAGCTGTGAAAGATTGTGTTACTAGTTTAGAAGTTTCATTTTACGAAATTTAATTAATTCAAGTATTTTTGGTCACCATTTGTAGTTAACATTCTAATCTATTCCTGTATAAAACTTGAAACTTCTGTTAATAAACAGAGCTGAAACGGGGCACCAGGTCAATCGAAACAAGTTTTGGACCGGACCACTGCGTCTATGTTTGGGACCCGGTGACCTGATTTCGAAGTAGTGATCCGGAGGGCAAAGATAATTTAATTCTTTCCTTGCTATAGATTGTTGAGTTTGAACAGTGTTTTATCTGGGGTGCTACTCCTCAGAGCAAGAAAAATACGACGCCGAAAAGTTTCTAACAATAGTAACAAGTAATAACATACGAAGATAGTCTCATCCCTGGAAAGAACAAAAATACAGCCAGAGCTCACTTCTCAAGCAATCTCACAAATTATAATATTGATTGATTCAAACCCAAAGAGGTTACGGGGTCAGCATTGGGCCACCATGTCAATTGGGTGGCCGAGTAACAGTCAGTCTGGCCATTCGGGTCACGAATCTATCGAGTCAAATTTCGGATGGGGTCAGCTGTGTTTGGGTCACACCGGGTCACCAAAGCTGACCCGATTTCAGCTCTGATATTAAGCAGCGGACTCCATGAACGTTCTCTATCGGCTGTATGACGTCACAGACTTCGGCTGCCATGGCGACCGCCGTGAATTCATCCAATCAGAGAGGTAACCAGAATGAGAGAATAATAAAACGACAACCTAGGAATTTATAAAGATTGTGAATAGTGTTTCTTCCAGAATTTTTTCGGGGGTTCAAAATTTTCAAACTACTCACGAAAATTTTAAATAATGCATATTGACTCCCAAGTGCTAAAATATAAAACAACACTAATGTTACTTAAGACTGTGTCGTACTTCCTTAGTTAACCTCAAAATAACATGAAAAATATTTATAGAATATACTTTTATATGCATATTTCAGTAAACGTTTGAGTAACGTAAGTGCTAAAACAATTTCTTTCGGGGGTGCGGTTGAAAACCTCCGGGGGGCAAAGCCCCCCGAAAGTATGCCTGGAAGAAACAGTGATTGTGAACACAGTGATGATAAACTCACGATCGAAGGACAGCCTGAGCCATAAATGTCTAAATGCCATAAATTCAATTCAATTCATCATCGAAGGAGGGAAGAATGGTGTTCAGTGATTCATATGTCAGTTTTTCTTTCTCCACGCAGCATGTACACTATTATCATGACACAGTCGGTGAACGCATACAACTATCCCATTTCTCTCTTTATTTTTAATTTAGAAAACTGATGGGTACTAGATTTTTATATTTATCCATAATTCATGGGAATATCACATTAAGTATGGTATTCACATACTCAATGTACGAGCAAAAGTCAGTAAACATGTTACAAACTGGTGAGGGATAACAAAAAATATTCGTGAGTAGTTTCGAAAGACGCCACTAGGTAGAAGCACAATCATTCTTCGTACTGAGTCAGTGGGCAGCGCCACCGATTATTGAGATGGGTGTCAGCACAGTATGAAAATGGCTACCGTGCTGGAGGAACGCACGTTAGAGGTACAGCTGGCAATAGTGCTTTATTTATTCATTTATTTTGTGGGTGAAAGGTCTTTCTGCCAAGGTGCACAACGGAATTCGTCCATGGACGTTCATACTGTGGACATAAATAGCATTCTCTCTTACCATAAGCAACAAATGGGCTATGTTTATAATACTTTTTTGCTTTTTATCGTGCTCATAGAATACAAAAAGCATTTACACGGGGAACAGAAAAATGGTTACCAAAATCTGCTACATTCAGAATTTTAAATACGTCTAATTGAATTATGCATATTAAGGACAGTATTTGATGAAGTTAAATGATCAATTTTAACTTTCTCTCACATTATGTGGGAATGTAAGTTATTCATTGACTCCCCTTGGTGTATAAAGAAGATATGCAGCAAAACGCATAACATGATTCACGGAATATGTTTCAAATCGTTGAATTGACTCAGACAAAGCAAACGTTTGAATCATATCATTATTTTGAAATGTTTAAGAAAACGTTTCAAATTGATGAATTCTTTAGAGAATCCAGATGGGTTCGTTTAAATTCATGTATTTATTTTTTGCTGTTTCAAAAGGAGAATTTTTCAGAATACTTAAGTGGAAAAGAAGTATCCTGGAATATTAATAAAAATACAAACTCTGTTGTTTTCTTCATTCACAGATAGATAGATTTGATTCATATTCTTTTACACTTTAGTGAGTTTCATGAAACACTCATGAAATATCTCAAAACAAAAAGAAACTAAGTACTTCTGGTATTGGTGTGCAAGGTACTTTTTCTTTCTTAATATTAGTTAAAGGACTAATTGCTTCTTGTGAATAACTTAAGGTAATTAATGATTGTCTCGATAGTTTGACCTCTCGCATTTACATAACGAGTCAAAATAATAAACACAAAAAGTGGTTATTTAAAGCAAAAAAATCCAATAATGCAGGGAAGTTGCTAATTTGAAGAAGAAAAATATATGTCAGGCAGACGAAATGTTTATGTAGAGTAAAAAGTAAGGAAATTTGGCAGTACTACTTCCACAAGCTTGCTATTAAGAACTCAGTGTTGTAAGGTGGGGGCTCCATAATCTAGTGGTCAGAGCGTTTTAGAATATAGTTGGTTTAACGAACTGATACTAATTACTATTCTTTTTTTTTAAGCAGCCATTGTTAATTTTATGAATATCCGCCAGGCGTAAATGTTTGGACATTATTAATAATCTTGCTTTATTATCTTTGGTCGTTACTTAAAAGAAGTAAACAAACGTTAAAGATTTCCGATGTTGGAAATACTGTAAGTTTAGCATATTTATGGTGATTTATGATCTGGAAGAAGATTCTATTCTAATTTGTTTGGCATTTGAGGGAAATGCATTTATCTACAGGAAAATTACGCAATGCTTTTCAGGCAGTATACTGTACATTTTGTTGAAATATCGATGCACGAGATGGAAGTTGTTTATCTCAACAATGGATTCAGAAATGAAATTAGATTATGCATGTTTTTTTTACATTTGTTTTTGTACTGAGGAAATCATTTACTGTTCTGTTGTGTGTCGTGTTGCGGGCACAGCATAATCTTTAGTCGAAATCATGGATCCATGTTTACTTTCTTGTTAGTAGCAAATATGTGCATGGGACTGAATTTTGCAATGTTGAATGCTAATTACTGCATGTTTCTAGCAAAAGAAAAACACTAACCTAATCTAATACTGGCAAACCTAATTGAACTTAATCGTAGTTATTGGGAAATGCTTGAGAATGGAAAGTAACCTGAATAAAATTAACCTAATGCAACGTGATTGAACTTTTGCATATGTTTATTATTGAATACAGTTTCAGGTGAGCTATGTCGGTCATTTCGTATGTCAGTTTAGCTCATGTCTTGTAGTGTAAGTTTACTGTTGGCTTTCACTGTATGGTATATTTATATAACAATAAAAGCATAATAAATCTAAACAGATTTTGGGCGACGTTCTCTGTTTTTATCCCAGCAATTTTGGTGACGAGATAAGCGAATCTGCGTGGATTATTCATATGTATTGAAAGTGACACAAACATGACAATGTCAATAATCAATTTTAAGTTCTTTGAAGGAAGTAATGACAACATCGATAGTTACCTACCTCGATTCCTCTTACACTGTAAAGTGCATGAGATCTGAAGATAAGAAAACAGCACTGTTATTAACATAAGTTGACAGCGCGGTGTTTGAACTTTTACAACAAGAATGTTTGCCAAAGCTATTAGCAGACCTAACCTTCATTGAATTGAAATCTCTTTTATATGCGATTATACCGTCCTAAGCAAATCTATCGTACAGAAAGGTTTCTGTTCCACAGATCGATACAACTTTTTGTAATTTTGGGGATTATTTGTACTAGGCAATGACTGACCAAATTATATGTGGTATTAGAGATAACAACCTCCGAAAACGATAGTTATCTGTCGATGAGTTGAATCTGGACGAAACAATTAGTATATCATTACAGCATGAAAGCGTGGAAGACGATAATTATTTATTATCTAACAGATTCAGGGAGATACCAGTTTCTGTTACGGATGTAAAGATTGTTACAAGGTCAGAAGAAGTCAGAAAGAATAATGTTAAATTGTCTCAGGGTAATAATCAGATCACCAATTGCAAATTGTGTGCGAGAAATCATTCTAGAGGTAGTTGTCCAGCTTTCAAGCAAAAATGTTTGAATTGTGGACGCTTAGGCCATTTTAAGATTCGTTGCAGAAATCAAAAGATAATAGGTACAGAGAACAAATCTAATAATTCTCAACGAATACAGACATTATCTGAATCAGCAGGTAAAAATCAGGTGAACAATATACAAGTGGGTATAGGCTTTGACGATTTTTGGGTGAATGTCTTAGAAAATGATAGTACCAAAGAAACGTCATCAGGTTTAGCCATTACGTTACGTTCCCATCAGTTACAGCTTGCGCACTACTGGATACAGGATCCTGCCAAAATATAATGAACAAACAGCTATTGATGGAAATGCAGATTAAACAACAATAATGTAGAGTATACAATAAAATATCTCAATAATAGTCCTATTCACATTATTGGTAGTGTCATATTACCTTGTATATATAGAAGACTATAGTTTGTAATATGCAATGGTTGGTAACGGAACAGTCTCTACCCTATGTAATATTAGGAAGACCAGGGTTAGACATGTTATGTGATAATTGGATATACCAATTATTACGAAATATTTCTACATTGGATAACAATTATGGCGTTAGTACTTTTGAGCGAGTACATAGAATTGGTTACCAACGAAAACCTCAAATTCAAGTCAAGGAAATTAAGGTACTGGATGTAATGCGTACAAAGGTAGATTTGATCACACTATACTTACAAATATCATAGATCAATGTCAACAAGCGATCACTCAATTGGCACAACAGCAGTTTGAACTTCAAACCTGGGTAAACATCCAATTTAACACAGAACAACTTAAGAATTCAAGGTCTGACGTCAGCAATGGAGATGAAACAAATATGAGTGAAGAATCAAGTTTGACACCAGCAAGAGTGGTATACACTAATGATGACACAGTAAATAAGATATCTCAAGATAAAGTGATTGATAATAGCATAATAGTTCAGGAGAAACCAAATGGCATATTAGCTAATAACACTATCTCTATAAATACATCACAGAGACAAAACCTTACAGGATTTGGACGAAATGTTGAAATCAGATGGTTATGAGAGGTTTTTCGCATATGATATATTTTATAGAAACAGGGAGATATGGTTGACTTGGCTAAATGAAAATTGTTGGGATGCAATACAAGAACATATAAGTCGAGTCATTAAAAACATCAAATATGGACATACTTAAGCAATATTCGTATTCCGAGGGGGGAGTGAATTGTTAGAATATAGTTGGTTTAACGAACTGATACTAATTAGTCCTATTCTTTGTTTTTTTTAAAGCAGCCATTGTTAATTTTATGAACATCCGCTAGGCGAAAATGTTTGGACATTATTAATAATCTTACTTTATTATCTTCGGTCGTTACTTAAAAGAAGTAAACAAACGTTAAAGATTTCCGATGTTGGAAATACTGCAACTTTAGCATATTTATGGTGATTTATGATCTGGAAGAAGATTCTATTCTAATTTGTTTGGCATTTGAGGGAAATGCATTTATCTACAGGAAAATTACGCAATGCTTTTCAGGTAGTATACTGTACATTTTGTTGAAATATCGATGCACGAAATGGAAGTTGTTTATCTCAACAATGGATTCAGAAATGAAATTAGATAATGCATGTTTTTTACATTTGTTTTTGTACTGAGGAAATCATTTACTGTTCTGTTGTATGTGTTTATTAATGAATACAGTTTAAGGTGAGCTATGTCGGCCATTTCGTAAGTCAATTTAGCTCATGTCTTGTAGTGTAAGTATACTGTTGGTTTTCACTGCATGGTATATTTACATAACAATAAAAGCGTAATAAATCTAAACAGATTTTGAGGGACGTTCTCTCTTTTTATCCCAACAGAGCGTTGGACTCATGTCCGCGCGGGCCCGGGTTCAATTCCCGGTTGGAGTCCCAATCGGTCTAGAAAGCCCCAAATACGCCTGTTCGTGGCTAGGTGGCGCGCAGTGCTGATCCTAATGCCGTCACTCAGGTGGACGCAGTTCCACCAATCGCGGACAGATGGCGTTGGAGCAGCCTCAGGACCTATAGGTCTGTAACGCCGGTGGTTATTTTATTTATTTTCGTGTTGTAGGGTTCCACATTTGACTGCAGATAAAGTAATGTGTTCACTTCAAGCTATGCTTCTCCTTTAGATCTATCGAGCCGACATCAGTGCATTGTGAAACAAATAAAATATTATGTTCGATCCCGGTGCTAATGGCATGTGGGCTTGGGGTGTACAAACACCGTGTACGTGAGTTTTCCCGGGCGTGCTCCCGTTTCCTCCCACTTTCTTAATTCCACAAATTCAACCCATCATCATGCATTCGGCTGGAGTCAAAGTTACCAGGCTGTCCCGGAAATCCTGCACCATCAGCACACTGAGCTCCATGAGGTGATGTTTACGAGAACAGGTGGGTATCAATGGTCAAAGGATGTTGGCAGGCATAGAGTACAGGTTCGTTGAGCAAATGAAGGCAAGCACTTAACTTAAGTTCTATGAAAGTTCAAATAATCAAATGTTCCGTGCTTTTAGTGTACAAAATTACTTATTACTCAGCAATAGTTGGTGCTGGACCGCTCGGAGAGGGCTCATTTTAAAGCTCTTGTAATAAGCTTTCATGGTATGAAATTTGACAGGGTTGCACAAAATTTTGTAGCATGAAAATTACGAGATTTGATTTTCTCAAAATCGTACATCTAGAAAATTAAAAAAAAAACTCAGATGTTGGTCATACTTTCCTACAGCTACCATGAAAATAGTAATTTGAGACGATAATGGGATCGTGAGATATAAAATATTTTCTTTATATGCCTGGAGGGGAAAAGATACTAACGGTCTACATTAAGAATTTGCATTATTTATGGCCTTTAGCGTTAGGCATCTATGGCTCAGACTAGGATATGGTAGGGAAAAGGATGCAGTAAGAAATTGGTCAAAGCTTAAGTTCAAGGTACCAACCCGATATTTGGCTGGTGTGGTTGAGGAAAACCCTAGGTCCACATACGGAGTCCACCTTGGTAGCCGTTGGTCTGAGGCGTCAGGCTAGCAACTCCAGGATTCCAGGTTCAAATCCCAACTAGAGCACGCATGTTTGTGGATTTTAGAAACTTAACAGCTCGAGACGGGCCGAAGTCATTAATTACTAAAATGACCCCAAAATACGAAGTTTTCCAACGGATACCATATATTAATGTAGACCGCTAGTGCCTTTATTCCTCGGGCATATAATGAAAATATTTTATATCTCACGATCCCATTATTGTCCCAAATTACAATTTTAATGATAGCTGTAGGAAAGTATGGGCAATATATATGAATCTTTTAAAAAATATATAGATGTCGAATTTTGAGAAAATCAAATTTCATAATTTTCGGAATACAAAATTTTGTGCAATCCTGTCAAATATCACATCAAATGAAAGCTTAATACAAGAGCTTTAAAATGTGCTCTCTCCGAACTCTCTAGCACCAACTATGGCTGAGTAGTAAGTAATTTTGTACACTAAAAGCCCGGAATATTTGACTGTTTGAACTTTCATTCAACAAAAACCAGTGTGTCAAAAAATATTTTTTTAATATTCTCAATGGGTACTAGCAATAAACCAAAAATGATAGAAACCTGAGAGGGTGAGGTAGAATTTTGTTACAAAGTGTGTTGATTTCACATGGAATGACTGGAATGACTCTACGGTAAACAATTAAATTTTACTTTTTTTTAAGGGATAACCATATATTTACGGAGAGAAGGGGACATATACGTACGTTCAGAACGTTTTCCAAACAAGAAAACTAATTTCATTTATTTTCACTTTCCATATTTTTTTTTAAAAAAAATACATTTTTTTAATAAAATTTATATGGTCTTAACCTTAAATGAAAACATCACTTAAAATAGTACCAGATGTGAAATTACTTGAACTGAACAGCTTCTCCAATACCACAAACCTCCTCCAGACATTTGAGAAATCGGCATCTCAAATATTTGATGAAAAAATGCAGATACCTCTTCCCTACTTATGTCCCATCTACAATGCTACAGCTTCCCCTGCCCCCCCCCCTCTCTCTCTTCCTATCTCTCTCTCATAAGGGATACCCTATTAATTGCAAACGCGTTAATGACTGGGCCAACTCTGCAATCCCTTGGAGAGGCACTTGTCAATGTTAGAACTAGCCATGTCATTGTTTTAACATCCTGGGAGCTGGCTCTCGAATTGATTTTCATTTGTCTACGTCGCAAATGCTGTCATTTATGGGTTAGTCTCCCCACTTTCGGGAGATGCAAATTGTTTAACGTACTTGAAGTGATTCAACAGTTGGCGTCAAGCATATTGCAATATCGAAACACTTTTTTTACGTAATTTATTTTCAAGTGAAAAGCTTTATTATAACATGTTCGTAGTTTAGTGCTTTATTTTGATTGATGAAATGCAACACGAAATTAGTTTTCAAAACAGACGAGAATACGGTAACCAGCTGAATCATCATCATCATCATCTTCAGCCGTTTTCTATTCACTGCTAGATTCAGCCCTTTCTTTCCACATATCTCGGTCTGATGCTATCCTCATCCATGTAGCTCCTGAAAAACGCTTGATTTCATCGCGTCGTCTCGGTCGTTTCTTTCCTCTAGGAATCAAATGTAATACATTAGTCGTCCACCTTCCATCTGTTCGTCTAGCTATGTGACCGACCCATTTGCACTTCAGCTTCTTCGCAGTCTTGATTACATCATCTACCTTTGTTTGTGCGCGAATCCATTCATTTCTCTTCCTGTCATTCCTGGTTATTCCTAGCATGTATCTCTCCATTGCTCTTTGTGTGACTCAATCTTTGAGTCGTTTGCGCATTCAATGTCCAAGTTCCACAGCCGTACATTATCTCAGGTAAGACACATTGATTATAAATGCTTTAGACACATTGGTAGTTTGCTTTGGAAAATAAAGTGTAGTCTTCCAAACGAACTCCACGCCATTTTACATATTCTATTGATTTCATCCGCCAACTTGACATTCGATGTTTTGAGCTGGCCTAGGTAAACATACTCATCAACTATGCCTATTGTCTCTCCGCTAATCTTTATTTTCCTCTTTGCAGCATGTTGATTATATATGACCTTTGTTTTATTTAAATTCATTTTAAGTTCTATTTTCGAACTCTCATTACACAGTTCTTCCATTCTGGTTTGTAGTTCTTCCGCATTTGAAGCAAACAGGACTATATCACCAGCGAACCAAAGGTGATGAAGATATTCGCATCATCATCATAAATTTAATTCCAACTTCATCCCAGTTTAAAGTTTGGAACACTCGCTCCAGGACCGCAGAAAACAGTTTGGGAGAAATTGAATCTCCTTGCATTACCCCTTTTCCAACTTTAAATTTTTCACTTTCTTGATGTAGTCTAATGACAGATGTGGCAGTCGAATAAATGTTTCGCAGGAAGTTGATGTATGCATTTTCGATGCCTTGATGTTCAAGTGATTTAAGTACTGCTGACAAGGGGACCGATTAGAAAGCTTTTTCAAAATCTATGAATCCCAAACATAGTGGAAGTTCAT